>JARNME010000012.1:22552821-22851844 GCA_030179655.1 Scaptomyza flava
ATGACTTTTAAGGCATGCTTTGAAATCGGGTCAGCTTTGCCGAAGTTATGGAAGTCGAAAGATTGTACGATGTCCAAGTCGATTTTTGGCATACAACTTAACATGAATATGACCAAAAATCGAATTTTATTTAACTGTAAATAACTTAAATGCAGTTTATTTTAGGGGTCAAACCATGACTTTAAGGCATTGCTTTTGAAATCGGGTCAGCTTTGCCGAAGTTTGGAAGTCGAAAGATTGTACCGATGTCCAAGTCGATTTTTTGGCATACAACTTTAACATGAATATTGACCAAAAATCGAATTTTATTTATCTTTAAAACTTAGATGCAACTTATTCTGGGGGCAAACCATGACTTTTAAGGCATTGCTATTGAAAATCGGTCAGCTTTGCCGAAGTTATGGAAGTCGAAAGATTGTACCAATGTCCAAGTCGATATTTTGGCATACAACTTTAATATGAATATTGACCAAAAATCGAATTTATTTATCTGTAAAAACTTAAATGCAGTTTTATTTTAGGGGTCAAACCATGACTTTTAAGGCATTGCTTTTGAAAATCGGGTCAGTTTTGCCGAAGTTATGGAAGTCGAAAGATTGTACCGATGTCCAAGTCGATATTTTGGCATACAACTTTAACATGATACTGACCAAAAATCGAATTTATTTAACTGTAAAAACTTAAATGCAGTTTTATTTAGGGGTCAAACCATGACTTTTAAGGCGTTGCTTTTGAAAATCGGGTCAGTTTTGCGAAGTTATGGAAGTCGAATGATTGTACCAATGTCCAAGTCGATATTTTGGCATACAACTTTAACATGAATATTGACCAAAAATCTAATTTTATTTATCTGTAAAAACTTAAATGCAGTTTTATTCTAGGGGTCAAACCATGACTTTTAAGGCATTGCTTTTGAAAATCGGGTCAGTTTTGCCGAAGTTATGGAAGTCGAAAGATTGTACCAATGTCCAAGTCGATATTTTGGCATACAACTTTAATATGAATACTGACCAAAAATCGAATTTTATTTAACTGTAAAACTTAAATGCAGTTTTATTCTAGGGGTCAAACCATGACTTTTAAGGCGTTGCTTTTGAAAATCGGGTCAGTTTTGCCGAAGTTATGGAAGTCGAAAGATTGTACCGATGTCCAAGTCGATTTTTTGGCATACAACTTTAACATGAATATTGACCAAAATCGAATTTATTTATCTTTTAAAACTTAGATGCAACTTTATTCTGGGGGTCAAACCATGACTTTAAAGGCATTGCTTTTGAAAATCGGGTCAGTTTTGCCGAAGTTATGGAAGTCGAAAGATTGTACCAATGTCCAAGTCGATTTTTTGGCATACAACTTTAACATGAATATTGACCAAAAATCGAATTTTATTTAACTGTAAAAACTTAAATGCAGTTTTATTTTAGGGGTCAAACCATGACTTTTAAGGCATTGCTTTTGAAAATCGGGTCAGTTTTGCCGAAGTTATGGAAGTCGAAAGATTGTACCGATGTCCAAGTCGATTTTTTGGCATACAACTTTAACATGAAAATTGACCAAAATCGAATTTTATTATCTGTAAAAACTTAAACGCAGTTTTATTCTAGGGGTCAAACCATGACTTTTAAGGCATTGCTTTTGAAAATCGGGTCAGTTTTGCCGAAGTTATGGAAGTCGAAAGATTGTACCGATGTCCAAGTCGATTTTTTGGCATACAACTTTAACATGAATATTGACCAAAAATCGAATTTATTTATCTTTTAAAACTTAGATGCAACTTTATTCTGGGGGTCAAACCATGACTTTAAAGGCATTGCTTTTGAAAATCGGGTCAGCTTTGCCGAAGTTATGGAAGTCGAAAGATTGTACCAATGTCCAAGTCGATATTTTGGCATACAACTTTAACATGAATATTGACCAAAAATCGAATTTTATTTAACTGTAAAAACTTAAATGCAGTTTATTTTAGGGGTCAAACCATGACTTTTAAGGCGTGCTTTTGAAAATCGGGTCAGTTTTGCCGAAGTTATGGAAGTCGAATGATTGTACCGATGTCCAAGTCGATTTTTGGCACACAACTTTAACACGAATACTGACCAAAAATCGAATTTATTTAACTGTAAAAACTTAAATGCAGTTTTATTTGAGGGGTCAAACCATGACTTTTAAGGCATTGCTTTTGAAAATCGGGTCAGTTTTGCCGAAGTTATGGAAGTCGAATGATTGTACCGATGTCCAAGTCGATTTTTTGGCATACAACTTTAACATGAATATTGACCAAAAATCGAATTTTATTTATCTTTAAAACTTAGATGCAACTTTATTCTGGGGGTCAAACCATGACTTTAAGGCATTGCTTTTGAAAATCGGGTCAGTTTTGCCGAAGTTATGGAAGTCGAAAGATTGTACCGATGTCCAAGTCGATTTTTTGGCATACAACTTTAACATGAATATTGACCAAAAATCGAATTTTATTTAACTGTAAAAACTTAAATGCAGTTTTATTTTAGGGGTCAAACCATGACTTTTAAGGCATTGCTTTTGAAAATCGGGTCAGTTTGCCGAAGTTATGGAAGTCGAATGATTGTACCGATGTCCAAGTCGATTTTTTGGCATACAACTTTAACATGAATATGACCAAAAATCGAATTTTATTTATCTGTAAAACTTAAACGCAGTTTTATTCTAGGGGTCAAACCATGACTTTTAAGGCATTGCTTTTGAAAATCGGGTCAGTTTTGCCGAAGTTATGGAAGTCGAAAGATTGTACCAATGTCCAAGTCGATTTTTTGGCATACAACTTTAACATGAATATTGACCAAAAATCGAATTTTATTATCTTTTAAAACTTAAACGCAGTTTTATTTTAGGGGTCAAACCATGACTTTTAAGGCATTGCTTTTGAAAATCGGGTCAGTTTTGCCGAAGTTATGGAAGTCGAAAGATTGTACCGATGTCCAAGTCGATTTTTTGGCATACAACTTTAACATGAATATTGACCAAAAATCTAATTTTATTTAACTGTAAAAACTTAAATGCAGTTTTATTTTAGGGGTCAAACCATGACTTTTAAGGCATTGCTTTTGAAAATCGGGTCAGTTTTGCCGAAGTTATGGAAGTCGAATGATTGTACCGATGTCCAAGTCGATATTTTGGCATACAACTTTAATATGAATATTGACCAAAAATCTAATTTTATTTAACTGTAAAAACTTAAATGCAGTTTTATTCTAGGGGTCAAACCATGACTTTTAAGGCATTGCTTTTGAAAATCGGGTCAGTTTTGCCGAAGTTATGGAAGTCGAAAGATTTTACCGATGTTCAAGTCGTTATTTTGGCATACAACTTTAACATGAATATTGACCAAAAATCTAATTTTATGTAAATGTAGAAACTTAAATGCAGTTTTATTCTAGGGGTCAAACCATGACTTTTAAGGCATTGCTTTTGAAAATCGGGTCAGTTTTGCCGAAGTTATGGAAGTCGAAAGATTGTACCGATGTCCAAGTCGATTTTTTGGCATACAACTTTAACATGAATATTGACCTAATATCGAATTTTATTTATATGTACTGACTTTTAAGGCATTGCTTTTGAAAATCAAAAATTTAGTCAAAATGCATTTTATAACAACAAATTTTCATAAATTATTCTATCGATATATGATACGATAAAATATACATAATGTAGCCGGATTACATGAAATCTTACAACACTTACATTTATACAATGTCAAATACACCGATTCGCTCTTATTTCCTAATTATTTCGTTAGATTCTTTGAATGTATTTGAAAATAGTTTTTTGTCCCCCGAGCCTATAGATGTTTACACATCAAAAAGAAGCTAGGAGACTTATAATCTTACTCTAATTATTAAATCCAACCGATACTTCCAGACGATTTCACAAATAAGACACAATATACAAATCGTAATTAGATAAAAATAAGCTATAAAGACCATTTTAAAGTCGGTCACTTTTAAAATGACGAATGGTTTCTCCACATCCTTAAAGATCTTAATGAGATCCATTTGGACTGCCATCTTGAAGCTAGAATCCTGCCATTCTTGGTATAATCCATTGCGAAACGAATCAATATAAAACCATAAAAAGCTTTCCTTAAACGGAGAATTCCATTGCATTGGAATTTTTGTGATACTAAGCGGAGTACAGAGCTCTGGTGCGACTCGAACAAAGTATGGCTGGCGCAGTTGCTTCTGCTGGAACTGAACAAGTGACCAATGATCATCAGTGCTGAAGTACGCATATGAGGGATTCAGGTTATACAGGTGATCCTTTAATGTCGAAGCATTGACCACCACAAGACGCTCCTGGAGTGCAGCTGGCAGCAAACGTTGGCTAAAGTACATTTCAAACTCGGTTTCGGTTAACATAATGCGTAATGGGGTTTTCATGAAATCATCCACGTTTTGGATTTGCTTATCCCCCAGCTTGGTGCTCAAAGAAGCAGACAAATATGCCATCCTCATATTCCACATTAAAAAGGCATTCAGTAGAAAGGATACATGAATTATTTTGTACGCATTAGGGTATCTAGAGAAAACATTGCCGTTCAATGGTTGCAGTATAAATATAGTTAAGGCAAGGAAAAATCCCATGTCTCCTTTTCGGGAATACATATGCCAGCCTATTGTCAACGACAGCACAAAAAGTACCAGTAACATGCAATCTCTTCTCATGCCATAGCGTGCAGACCTACGTAAAGGCAAGTCTTCATGCCTGGGCACAATGATACAAGCTTTCGTGTGTGTCAAGGTATTTAAACCGTCACTTAGCTCGGAATTCAGTGTCATTCCCGTGTATGTATGCACACCTATATCGATCTCGCCACGTGATGCTGCCAGCAATGTTGTGTTGTGGTAGTTGTGAATGTTTACATCGGGTGTTGGCTCGACACGCAGTTTACCATTGATATATTTTATAAAGTTGGATACCAATCTACCAACAGTTCCATAAAGCTTTCCATTTGGCAGCTGAATAAAATGTTGTTATTTTTTTAAGGTTTCAAGCCTGAGCTTTGTACTGTTTTACTTACCAAAAAAGCTTTGATCGGATCCTGAAAGACAGGCACGTGGAATTCATAACCCCTTACATTTTTGACGTCAATGGGCTTCCATTTGTATGACACACCAAGGCTCGTCACATTGAGCAATCTGAGTTTTGGAAAAGGGTTATAGGTGAACAGAAAGTTACGAGCTTCAAGGCTACCGTTGGTAAATCTGAACTGCTGAAAGGTCAAGACAACATTGATCAAGTTACGCTGCCAACACCAAGCAAAGAAATCCTTAAGCTCCTTTGAAGTAGGTAAAGTATTGTTTAGAGTTTTCTTTATAAATAAAACACGAAGGTCGTGACGACCGGACAATGATGTATGTATCACTTCCAGTATGGGTTCCAACTTAGGTGACAAGTCTTTGATCGTACCAAAGATCAAAGCTTTCGATCTAAGTAGAGGTTGTAGCGAGGTATTGGCTGCTAAGCCCCACGTTATAGTGGGCAAATTCAAATCCTTTGAGAGTAATTGATGCGAAGAACGAACAAGAAGATCGTCTGCTAATGGCTTCTGTGGCTTTAGATC
Source organism: Scaptomyza flava (assembly GCA_030179655.1). Classification (NCBI taxonomy): domain Eukaryota; kingdom Metazoa; phylum Arthropoda; class Insecta; order Diptera; family Drosophilidae; genus Scaptomyza; species Scaptomyza flava. Next base: position 22,558,418 of record JARNME010000012.1, read on the forward strand.
AGCGATGAATGTCACAAAGCATTTAACTTCTTGACGTAAGTACATTTCTTTTGTAAAATTGTAAATGAATTCAGTATCGTAATATTGTGAAGCCTGGACTAACACGGTCGGAGGCAATAAGCAGATGGCTAATAAGCTTTGCCAACTAAAACAACGTCTGTGACCAAACATAGCACTTAATAAACTGAATATCAAAAATAGCTGGTACAGCATATAAATCGTATAAGTGATTGTCATATGCTTTAATTGGCATATTTGAATTACAAATAAAATGTCATGTAATTGGTCTATTACCAAAGTTAATCAAAAGTAAAGAATCAGTAAGAATAATTGAAATGTTACGGAGCGTTAGTTCAAAACCACCCCCCATAAATTTTGAGCTGATGAAATAAACAATCGGCACGATGTGTGCATTTACCTCTTGGAATCCATAACAAAATAACCATGTACAGATTCGAAGAAGCAAGTTATTGACGTTGCTGTGCTTGGCCAACCAGAAGCAGCCAGATGAAGAAACTAGGTTTGATGCTTTATGGCAATCAAACACAGACCAAATGAAAACAGCAACAGGAAAACCAACAAGCTGCCATGTTTACCTTATATTGAGGATGTCTAACAAAGGCTGTTCTGTGATTTGGATGTGTGCAAATTGTGTGCTGGTCTGTTGTCAGCTGTGCAAACAAATGCAAAAATAAATCGAGAAGCTGTCAAACAAACTCAAATCATATATGTTCTTCATTTAATACAAATTTTCTCTTTCCATAGCAACGTTTGACAATAGTTACACGTTGAGTAATATAATAATATATACAAGGATTTATCTGAAACGCCTGATTAAATGCTGTGGTGGCTGCTGCTACTCCATCAAAATCAAAAGTTTGCTCACAATATTAATGCACGTGATTAAATTGAGGGAGGCAGAGACTGAGAGAGAGAGAGAGAGAGAGGGCGTTTGGGAGGCCAACGCTGCGTATGTGATCTGTGTGTGCTTCAGTGTCTTTGTCGCGTACAATGAATGAAACGTGCGGCTCGTTTGTCACGTGCCGAGTCAGTAAATTGCAATGAAAGCAGACCAACATGCGTCCTGTCCACATTTAATAGAAATAAGTGCGAAGTGTAAGAGAGCGTAACACGCAGCTAACCAAAAGTATATTTCATAAGCTCGAGTTTCTCTCGCTTTGTTTTTAGACAAACGAGGGCTGCATGATAAATGTGTGCATTAAAGAGATTTCCTGTTATCTGTAAATTGTAAAATGTATTAAAAAAAACTATTTTATCGTGATTAAAATAACATTTTTTTCGGAAATCGATTTGTGTATCATAAATGTGATTTTATTTTATCATATACAAAGAATGAATCTATGAAACTTGCATTCTCTTTAAAAGCTCTCTCTCCCTCTGTTATTTTCTTCGTTTCTTTTTTAAGGTTTTTCTTATTCTCTTGAGTTTTTATACATTTATCTTCGCTAAGTGAATTTATTTGTATTTAGCACGTCACGAAACGGAAAAAACTATTTGAATTCTCAGCAATTACGTGTAATATTGTTTGATGTGTCAAGGGACCTTCTAGTTGTACACAATTATACCTCTTTCTCCTATATAATACAGTCAAATATTGGAAAACATTTAACATCAACCAATGATACTCGGCGGTTTAACAACCGAAATGCGAGTGGAATCAAAAAAATTCAATTATGTAAAGGCACGTATTTTCCATAAAGCAAACAGCAGTCAACTCTGAGCTGAAAAAAAAGGAGGAGAAGGATCAGAGGCATCAATGTCCCACGTAAACATTATGGATACAAGGTGAATTGGTAAAAATGTCGTTTAATGAATATTGTTTGTTTTTTGTCTGACCCCTTATGACAATTAAGCCTATCAATTACGGCTTCAGCAGCGCTTAAACCAACTAGCTGCCGAATCAAAGAACAAGAAGAAATGCCATTAAATGCAAGTTTGCCCTAAAGGCAGAATTGTTCCCGAAACTCCTTTGCTACGTTTGTTCACACATGGCAGCACACTTGACATTTCAATTTCCGTGTGTGGAACAAGTACATACATACACACTAGATGCATGCACCAAGAAACAATGGTAACAACAACAAAGGTAACAAACAACAAAGTATTACATATGAAGTATATATACAAGCTGTAGCCAATTTCATGCGGGTAAAGTCGCAAAAGTTGCTTTCAATTATCCAGTCAGGACACGCTTGCTGCTTTTGTTTTGTTTTGTTGGTTTGTTTTTTTGTTTTTTGCATGCCCGACACGCCCCCACACCCGACACCCGACTTGAACTTTTTCATAGTCCAGCTATATACATACAGAGTCTATTCACATTTTACGCTTTGCTGCTGACCCGAAACTCTCGAAAAGGGCTGCTCGTCAGTGCTAGCTAGCTAGCTAGCTGGCTGGTTGGTTGGTTGGTTGGTTGACTGCAGCACTTTATTATGCTCGCAAAAAAAATGTAAGACGCACTGCAGCGACAAGTAGCACACGGTGCAAAGTAAAGAAGGGGGTGGCAGGAGATGTGCAGCAGTATTTGTGTGTGCAGGTGGAGCGACCACTTCAAACTGAAGTGGACAGGCAAAGCTGCCAAGTGGCATTAATAACAAAAGCCAGTTGAGATGGGGATAAGCAGGATAGTCTGGCAGGTACGAGTAGCTTAAAGGACGAATATTTGTATGCATCACATTTACGACAGAAAAGAAAGGCGGATAGAGAGACAATTCGATTGCTGGGTCTTTAAATTATGCTAATTTAGTACTCATTTTATCGCATCGTCGCTAAAGTCAATTTAATTGTAATTTTCCACGCGCAACACATTTTAGTTTTATTTCCGTCAACGCTTTTCAATTTGCTCAACTTTGTTCTTCCTTGTCTTCGTCTTCGTCTTCGTCTTGGTCTTCGTCGTTGCCTTGCCGCATTTTCATGAGAAATAATTTAATTTGCCTTTTCCACTTCGACAGTCCACTTTGCCAAACTTTGCTTTTTCCTATTTCCTTTGCGACTCTGGTTGTCTGCTCAACACCCTTGGCCTTCCATCCGCCGGCCCCGCATAACCCAGCCAACAACTGTATCATTTGAAAATTCAAAGCTCGTACTTTTTTTCATTATTGAAAAGGCGCACAAAATGAAAAGACGAGATGGTCGCATAAAACTGCCATTGAAAGTAGCCGGCTGGCCAGGCGCTTGGAAATAATGCGACCAGGGCGCGAACTGTACCCCATCCCGCAGCAGTTTGTAGGCGGTGGAGTGGCCTTTAAGTGGAAAAAAGGTTTTGTCATGGCTAAGCACTTTTCAAATTCACAAGGGTCGTCCAAGAGGGAAGCCGCTGGCTGCCAGCTGTTGTCCACTGACCACAAACCACATTAGAATCTACGTGCTCATCGGGAATAACAAGTACTCATCAGCAGGCAACTGAAGTCTAACTTTTATAAGTTTAAGAACAGTTTTAGAAATTTGTGTTCAAAACAAAATTTCTAAAATAATGTGCTTTGCTTTATTTATTGTACTAATGAATGCTTTTCAATTTATTACAGGGTATTTTAAGCGACATCAATTTGAATATATTTTTTTTTTTTATCTTTTAAGCTTTCTCTCCGCTCAGAGATGAACAGCAACATAAAGTTTTAACACAATAATTGTATGAAAATGTTACACTGTGGTCATGGAAATGAGACGACCTCAAGGAATAACAGCTGTGCATAGTGATTATGATAGGGCAATATGATGACTAAGCCACAGGGAAATCTTATGATTTAAAGTGTTCAACATTTAATAAGCTTTGAAAATGTTAAACAGACTTTGACTCTATGTTCATAGTATATTATTGATGTTCCACTTGAAACAATTTTAATAAAAATTGTCTTAAAGCTGACAACTGTTAAAAATAATACAATTTCTTTTTGCTCCTACTATTAATCCATCTGTTTCCATCTGGTGAATAGGACTGCAAATGAAAGCATACAAATCACAGCTCTATGGTAAAGTTAGACATGCAAACTATGCAGACATACAGAAAGAAAGAGAAAGAGATAGAAAGGAGCGCATGAAGTTTGATATCATTAAAGGCCACTTATGTGTCAAATGCAACAGCCATAGTAACAGACAACGACGTCGACATACTTAAATGCCATTGAAATTGAGGCTCACTTGAAAAGTAATGCTGGCTCAACTCTTACACACACACACACACACACTGATACATTTTGTCTGCCCTTAACTCTGTCTACTTAGAGCTCCAAGTCAACTAGTACAACTTGACGCACAAAAGCCGCATCACCATCAGCCGTTGACATCTCTGAAGAATGGTTTGACTTTCTCTAAACCTTATTATCGGGCTATGCATTTCTCTAACTTTCTTGTTTTATTTTTCCTCCCATATTACATAGTCCGCCGCGGTTGACATTATCAGTGCGCGTGACTGATTTGCCATAGAACACAGAGGAAGAGAGAGAGACTCGCACATCAGTGTTCATAATTGCATTGCGAGGCATCGGCGGAAATTGCGTGGCGCCAACAAGTCGTTGTCAATAATTGCTACACCAAGGCAGACAACGACTGCCTGCAACTACCTCAAATCCCCATCACATTTGCTGTCGTCGGTATCCTGTCTGATGTCTGTCTGTCATACATGGTTGTATGCGTAGTAACGGTAAATGCAGCCCCATGTTTATGCTTGGAGGGTTTTAAAAGCCACAGCAATGAATTAAAATCAGCGCCTGCATAAATTATGGCACTTTCATTAACAAACAATTGGCAGCGCTGCTGCCTCAAAGCCCCAAAAACCCCAAAGCCGACTTAATGCAATTTAATTAAGCTGCTCGCTGTGGTCGTTATTGTTGTTGTTGCTGCAGTTGCCTTAAACATTTGGCCATGAATGATTTATGAGCCACACACAATTTGTCAATAGCCATGTGGAGCAGGTAAATGTGTCGCCCCCTTAACAATAATTAAAATATGTCGGAGTGTGTGTGTTTTCTCCCCTTCACAATTTAAGCCAATGAAGCGTGCGCCAAGAACGCCTAGAATTACAATCATATAAGAGTTGTTGAACTAGTATACGCACACACAGCACAAATAAATGACAAATATGAAACTCAGCAAAAATTATGTTCGGCTCTGAATTGGGAAAAAAGGGCAAGTTTGCGGCAGCTTTTTGCTGATGCGGCACACAATTTGCCAGCTCAACGCGCCAAAAACCTGCCAAAAATCTAATAGCGTAATTATTACGACTGGGCGAAAGGTGGGTGGTAAAAAGTTTTCGCTTCGCTAAGCAAAAGTTGAAAAGTGCACGCCCAAAATTATGCTACACAAATTTTACCTTGAACAATTAACACTTTTGCTATTTAATGGCCACACGGCTTAAGTCAGCAGCTAGAGAGAAGCTCAACAAGTGCCCGGTTCAGCTTGCCAAAACAAACTTAGCCGTTTGTATGTGCGTGTGTGTGTGTGTGTGTGTGTAGTTATTGTTGTTGCTGTTTTAATATAATAAAGCGCTTATTAAATTTTGAGCTTGGTTGCTGCTGCTGCTGCCAGCATTGATATAACAAGCGACGGCGGGCAACCCACAAAATTGCTGTCCTGGGTTGGCCACAGCCAAACACTTCCTGTTCCTGCAATCCGCTTCCATGTCTTCTTCTTGCTAACTGCTGCTCTATTTCTTGCGTTCATGATAATGATGCGGTTTTGTAAGAGCATTTTGTTGGCCACCCGCCTGTGCCTTGGCCCTGTTGCGGTTGCAGCCCTCAGCATCGTATTCCAGGCACCCACCCAACCAGCACACAGCCAAACCACCAGCCCGCCTGCTTGCCCCCAGTTCGACACAGCTCATTTTAGCCAGGCAAAAGTTTTTGTGTACTGGCAACACTTTCACCCATGTTGTTATCGCTGTAACTGCCCTTGTTTTTGTATTTCCCAGCACTGTAAAAGTTATGCGTATCCAAAAGGGAGATGCAAAATGAGGGCAGCATCGGTGGCGGAGTGGCGTCATTTTAGCTGGCCGGCAATTTTTGGCATTGCGGCAAGACTAAATTTAATAATTTGTCTATGGCTGCTTTTGATTGTTCTTAATCATTATGATGCAAAGTGCATAGTTTATAATATGACTAATATACATATAATTATGTACTCTTGACCCTTAAAAAACATAATTAAATACATTTTAAATGCCGACAGCCAATATTTATTTTTATTTGTATATATTTAGTTTTATAATATGACTAATAATAATTTATATATTTTAATCTATCTATACATAAAATTATGTACTCTTGAATAAGAGTGCAATGCAAAAAGTATCATAATCACAACAAACCAACAAACAACACCACAACAAAGATCAAAACCACAGCAGAGTCAGCTGTCTAGCCGAGGTAACTGTAAAAGTAACTGTTTTTTGGATATTTTTTGTGAGTAGGCTATAGAAAATAAATGCACCGCGGTTTTAATTTGGCACTTGTGGAGAAATCAACACTGACTGCAACATTTAAAGACTGTGATACAATGTCGGGTGCAAGCAATCGCCATTGCGTTGTTCAAATTGCAATCAGCCTTTTTCAAGGCTATTTAAATTTCCTGAAAATTCGGAATTGCTCTCCAAATGGAAAGAGAATTTGGGAATAGAAGGAAATATTCTTCTAAAATGAAAGTGTGCGAAGTTCATTTCGAAGAAAGCGCCTTTGGAAGGTCAAATATAAAATACAATGCTTTGCCAACGAAATTGTTAGGTAAGTCTAATTCTAGTGCTGGTCAAGCGCTCCCAGCCTAAAACGCCGTTCCTGGTTGCGCACAAATAGTTTTATTGAGCTGTTACTTGAACAAAAATACAATTTTTTATAGGTCGTGAACCAATTCATTTATTCTTACCTAATAAGAAAAAAAATTGGAGAGAATGCTGCATCGTTTCATGCGAAACCAAAGGTGGTTCTGGAAAAAGGCTGTTTAAATTCCCTGAAAATGTTGACGATAAAAATACATGGCTTTTGGCGTGCAACATGGACTTAAACATAAAGCAACAGTTGTTTATTTGCGAAGACCATTTTCAACCAAAATATTTGGGGTCGAAAAAATTGTGGAACGGAGCTGTTCCAGAGCTTCATTTAGAGTCCTCATGTACTGACAACGGTAACAATACACCACCCGTTGTGGTGGAATCAGTGGAGCAGTTTTCTCTTTATATTGAAGACCAAAACAACATCACGGATATTTCTTTTGAAGAGTTTGAACGTTTTTCAATATTAGAAGAACAAAGACAAGAATTGATGCAAGATGACAATTTAGAAGATGGAATGTGCACATGTGCTTGCAATCACGAGTATGCAAAAAAACAAAAGATATACCAGACCATGCTGCGAAAACAAAATGAAGAAAATGAAAAATTAAAAAGCAGAATTGAAGTGCTGGAGAAAGAGCTTTCTGCTGTACGTGATTCGGCTATTTTTCCTGATGAATGTGCCAGTCACGATGCATTAACATTTGCTAAGATGATTACAAGCAAGGCGAACAAGCATTACTCCAGCGAAGAAAAAGATATCGGGCAGTATTTTGTATATGAATCCAGTAAATTATATCAAACTATGAAGGAAGATTTTGACTTTCATTTACCGTCATTGTCAACGTTGTTACGATCTCGACTTGTAAAATTTGTGAAACCCGGTATTCATGAAAACTACCTTCAAATGTTTGCTGCCGTTATCGAAAAAATGCCTGAAGAACAAAAGAAGTGCATCTTAATAATTGACGAAGTAACTATAAGACCTGATTTACAGTACAACAAATCTATGGACACAATCAATGGCTTCACCGACCTCGGAGATGGAAAACGTACTAAGGAAATCGCAAAGAAAGCTACTTTTATAATGATGAAAAGTCTTTTCGGAAAGTGGAAATTTATTATAAGCTATTATCTATCGAGCAGTGGATTAAGTGGAAGCCAGCAGAAGGACATTGTTCTGGAGAATATAAAAAAAGTCAAAGAGCTTATAGATTTGCAGGTTGTTGTTGTAATTTGTGATCAAGGCCAGAACAACGTTTCAATGTTTAACCAATTAAAGGCAAGTAAAGATGACGTGTCCTTCCATTTTATGGACGAAAACATATTTATGTTCGATATGCATTTGCAAATCTTAGAATACGCTGCAAAAGGATTGAGACTCCCGATGGAATCGTCGATTTTAAATATGTTCGCGAAATGTTTGATGTCGACCAATCCAATCCGCATTTTAAAGTTTGTCCGAAACTGACTTTATCCCATATGGAGCCGAATAATTTCGAAAAAATGAATGTTTCCAGAGCTACTCAAGTTCTAAGTAACTCAGTCGCAGCTGGTATGACAATGATGATGCAAATGGGACATCTGAGTGAAGAAGCATTGCCAACGCGTAATTTTATTAAACTAGCAAATGACTTGTTCGACTTACTTGATTGCAAATTTTTGGTTAATCAAAACCCCCTAAAACGTCCCCTTGGCCGAAACGACCCTAAGAAAATTGAAAAGCTTGAGCAAATGTTGGACTATATGTCAAAAGTAGAAGTTATTTCATCAAAAGACTCAGTAAAATGCATTAAAGGGTATTGTTTGACGTTAAACGCAGTTCTACGGCTTAGTGAAAAAATATTTAAAACTATGCCAGCCATTAATTTTATTTTGCTTGGAAAATTTAACCAGGATGCATTGGAAAATTTCTTTTTTAAAATTCGCTCCTCCTTGGGCTCAAATACCCATCCTTCTGCAAATGAATTGCACTATATTGTTGCTCGACTAACTTCAACAGGAATTATGCGACACAAATACAGCAACAAATACGGAAATTGTGACGTTGACGAAGATTTGATGCTGTCCTTGGGAGACGTTACCGATAAAGATCTTGCTAATGCAATTCAAACGGACATTGAAGAAGATACCGTAGCTAGCGGTAAGCCTGACGAATCAAGTCATATCACATTGGAAGATTTAAACGTTGACGTGCCTGATGAATATTTCAGTACCGCACAACTCACTGAAGTCCAGGTACAACGATATGTTGCGGGATATGCTATATATAGAAAATTTATATGCAAATTAAATTGTGAAGCATGCATAGCTCTTGCAACAAATGACGGAATAAATCCACTTGATCAGTCGACATCACTTATTTCAATTAAAAACTACACAGGCAATGACCAAGATTTGCGCCTCGTAAACCCAAGCGAAGAAATTTTTAAAATTTTTAAGCATCACATGGTCTGGTATAAGACAGCCTTTTCCCAACATTCCCATGTAAATGGAATTAGAAAAAAAATATTTCAGGCGATTTTCGATCGAACGAATCTGGAGTTTGAGACTTGGTTTGATCCCACTAACCAATGCTTCGAACATCGAAAGAACATTTTGGAGTTTATTATAAATGTTCTTTTATTCAAAAATTCAAAATGGTTGGCTGGCATTGCAATGGTTTCAAAACGACAACTCACAAGTCGTAATCTAAATTCTAAAAACAAAAAACAAAAACTAAATATATACAAATAAAAATAAATATTGGCTGTCGGCATTTAAAATGTATTTAATTATGTTTTTTAAGGGTCAAGAGTACATAATTATATGTATATTAGTCATATTATAAACTATGCACTTTGCATCATAATGATTAAGATGTATTTAAGTATATAATATAAAATATCGTTGTGGCATAATTAGGTTTTTAGTACACTTTCAGCTTTAGTTATTAACTGTTGTTTAATCGATTTTTGAATGATAATGAACTTTGCGTGAATACATAAATATCTTTGAAGATTTGATTGAGTTATCATTTAGTTTTCATTTAGTTTACGGTTGGTAAATAGCTTACAATAATAGTTAAGCACGCATACTTCTCTTTTGGCCATTTTTGAACGTTAGTCAGTCAGCACAATGGGAATGAATGAAAGTGTGTCACTTTTGTAATCGTTTTCTGGTACGTAACGCAATTATTATGGATCAATGTGTTTCAAAAGTTCATTGATCTTTAAGATCATTTAGCATTTAATAAATATAAGTAGCATTACACTGTTTCTTAGTAACTTCCTTAAGTCCTGCAAAACAATCAAATGTCACTGAAGTAAATAAAATTGGTTAATAGTATTTGAAAATTGTGCTTACGGGGCAGACGATTATTGTGACGTTTGCAGCTGGCAACGGCGAGGAAACACGCATTGGCAAACTCGTAACACTTGCTGCCATCAGTGCCATATGTTGCATGCACAAACTTGGGACATTTTATAACGTGGCAGTTGCGCTTATTTGTGTGCAGGGCAGGCAGCCGACGACTTGGGGAAGTGGACGGAGTGGCAGGTGGATAGCCAGTCAATAATGACGAATCAGCTGAATTGCTTGTTTCTTGATATTTGTTTTGATTGTCATTGTCGAAATCAACAACGTTCTGATTGATATCCTCCACGGGTCCAAACGAGAAGCGACGATCTGCATTAATATTGCTTGAGGGATTTAATGCTTCTTCCGGAATCTGGCCAACTCCATTTAAGCAGGCATACAAATGTAGAGACAAACGGACTGCTGTTATATCTAGTCCACTTAAGTCGATGCCTGACGTTACTTTATTTTCAGCTGGTTGCAAGTAATAAGGTGTCGCAGGTTGAACTATAACGCCGCGAACCAGACAGTTGTAGAGTACAACAAAACTGACAGCCATATTCTAAAAGTGAATTGCCCAATTTGTTGATTGAGATGAAACTGTTGTGTTCTTGCCGAAACTTGATGCTTTTATAGCTTCAGGTTGATGAAAAAGCTTGAATGCTATCAGCTAATTCTCACTACTTAAGATTACGTAAATAGAAATAATTAGCCAGAGTACATTAAAAAGATTCGTTGACTGCGATACAGAGATAAAAAGTTGATAAGTGTTTGCAATTTTTTTTTTTTTTTTTGCTGTTCCCAGCTATTAAGATTTTTAGTTGTTACATTATTCCATTTCATTTTCTTAAACACAACCGAATTTGCCTCATCCGGTTCTCTTTGTTAAGCTTATGTCACGACTCTTACTGACTCTTACTGAAATAAGCTCACAGATCTTTAGACTGGTTTGTTTTCTGCTCTATTACAACCTGTTCAGGTCATGAAAAAGTAGTTTGGGGCGCAATGTATAGGAAAAAGTATTTAAGTTGACTTCTTCTGGTATTTCCACTTAATCTATTTCCACTTTTCTTCAAGATTTGGGTCGACGCTGAGTTGCTTATGCTGTGGCGTCTCACATAGGCAACTAACTTGTGTGCTTGTTGTATTTATAACGTTGCCGATGCGAAGCTCGAGTACGAATAATTCTGGTTTTACTTTATTCGAAGAGAACGAGAATGTTGGCTAGTAAGACATATTTTTTATGTACGCGGTGCGAAGTTATTAAGGCTTGAGCACTGTGTACTAACAATTATAAATAGTTAAAAGCTTCAAATTTTTAACTAAACGATGTTTACTACACGTTAAAGACTCTTTTAGCTTGTTATAATTTGTCTGTCAAAACGTGAATTAATACTTAAGATTAAACGCATTGAAGCTTGAAATTTTACACAAAGACCTAAATTCTGAGATGCCTTTTGTACTTAGCTTTGTTATATTATTGTCTAAAGAATGACTCATAATAACTATTCAAACTTTATTTTAAAGTCTCTTTTAAAAAATGTTCTATCAAGCTAATTACAATTTTAGCTCATTCAATTTGTTTTCGAACAGAGTTATATCAAAATGTTTTAACGTATTGCATAAATAAGCTGGTGATATTTTATTAACGATATCCATTACTAGCCAATTGTTGCCGCTATAAAATGTTTGGCATTCTTAGTTAAATGGCACTTGGCTAACAAAAAAGCGCAACAGCCAAAGCCATTAGAGCCGTAAATCTTAAATTAAATGGCAAGATAAGCGAGTTGCGTAAATTATACCATTTGCTGTTTGCCCCATGTTCACACACAATACAAATTACAAAAGAGCCGAGTCGAGGCAGAGCCACCAAAAGACCTAACAAACACAAGCCAGAACACACAAAAAGCAACAGGACTGAAACACTTATACAACAAATACAAGAATGTATGCAGATTCGTTTTTTCATTGTATAGATGGATGTGTGCTAGCTAAAAAGGACTTCAATAGTCTCATTGTGTGCCCGACAGGACGCCTCATACTGTGTGGCTTCATCGCTGATGTGCACGTTAAATTATTACAATTTTGTAATTTATTTAAGAGCTTTGCATAAATGGGCAAAGCCATTTGTTGAAGGCCCAAGACTCGCAAGACCTTGTAGCTGCCAAGATGGTGATGCCAGGCGCTATTTTGTCAGCTCATGTGTGATAGATGGATAAGAAAATGGCTTTTCTGCCATGTTTGTTTTCGTTTCATTTCATTTGCTCCTAGTTGCCCAAATGCTGGCATCAAATTTAATTATAAAAGCATATGCAATAACATATTACTGAAGAGCTGCAGCACAAATTTTATTAATGACTCTAACAAATATGCTTGTATGGCATGTCTGTGTTTGTCTGCCTGTCAATTGAATTATGATGGCAACAAAATTAGAAGGCGTTGTGATTTATTTCCTACCTACCTTTAATAAACATAAAGCTCTCTCTCTCTGTCATATAATGAAATATGATGAAAACTGTGTTGATTCATCTATGCCATAACATAGTAATAACTTTCATCCAACTATTTGGCGAGTTTAGTGGCTGCCTAAAGTAATGGTAAAATGAACACACCAACACAGACACACACACACACACACGCATACTTACATAGGGCTGTGGTGATTCGACTAGACAACTAAATGAAAATATCATCCCGCATTAAGCATGATATATGAAAATGATAATGCGCTTTGACATCTTTAGGCTATGCGATGCTCTCATTCATTCTTCTCCCTCTCACTCACTCTCTTTATCATGCCCACCATTGACATATCCAGATTATACTCACACTCACACACACACACACCTACATCTTTTTAGTCACCATTCAATGCATTCGGCGGTTCATTCGTTTGTCGTAGGTCAGGCTTTAAACTTTTTAATGCTAGCAGCGACGTCAACGTTGACGCTCTGCTCGCAGCCAGCGTTGAAAGAGCGCGCCGGCGCAGTGGCTTTGTTGACAGCAGAAAGAGCGAAGGAGAGAGAGCGAGTGTGAGTAGCTTGCCAGTTGAAGATGAAGCAACACGTGCTATTGCATATGTTTGGCACGAATATAAATAAACAAGCGAAAGGCAAAAAGTGTGCGCGAATACTGAATGACATTTTTACGCTAAAAGTTGCGTAGTAAGCGACGGAAAGAGGGTGGTGGTTGGGGTAGTAACAGATCTGCGGGTCGATGACGCTGTCGTGTTTTATGTAGCATAGCTTTTGGCGCCAATGTGACATTGGAGCGTTGCACATTCTCGTGATTTATGGTGTCAGATGCCCGGGGAAGTGATGAAGTGCCTCTAGAAAACCACTACGGCGGGCCATAACAATTTAGTTTGGAATGGGTTCTTAAAAAAAGTATATGTGCTAAAATAAAGGTATAAGCGTTAGTTGAAAACGTTGAACGTGCATTTGATTAATTTAAACGTTAGTTAATTTAATTCATTAAAAAATAAATAATTTCGTTATTCTTAAACGAAATACTACATACCCAGTTATCGAATACATAATCACAGTATTGTTATTATAATACAGTCGACCTTTCATAAAGCGAATCTTAAAATCTTAACAAAAAGATAATTCTTTATAAACTTTATAGATGTAATTGTTGTTCTAATAAAATCAAATTGCAGTGTTCTGAAAATTAATTCGTTGCACGAATCTTCGTTTAACAATCTTCTCATGCTAATATCTCCATAGGAAATTTAGTAAATTCAACACTTATGTCGTTCAGTTATTATTACAATTCTCGTTAATAATTTACAGCTTCATAATTCAATCATTTAGAACAATGTCTTGACAATGGACAAGAGAGAACATTATCTTTCGCTCTAGCGCTCTTATTCAATATATCTCTTAGCTCCTTGTTTTTGCCCTCTGGTCTGAGTGCAAGAGAGCGTAAGTAATGAAAGCGCATCGTAGAAGTAACAACAATAAAAAGCCACAGTAACTCAACTCGCAAAGATAGCAAAAGAGAGCAAAAAACAACAAAAAAAGAACAAAAAAAAGAAGAGAGAATGCGTTTGCATCGCAGCTGGCAGCGCGGCGGGCGTCGTTCAATCATGGCGCAACGTTTGGCTACAGTTGCAAACATAAAGCGAAGCGATGAAGCGGCCGCCGAAGGGCAATAGCCGACGGAGATAATCTCAACCGACAGGCGCTGACGTCGACGCTGACGCCGATGTCGACGCAGACGCTCAGTCTGTCTGGCAATCGAGGATGCTACAGCATAGCATAGAACATAGCAGCAGGCAATTCCAATGTTCAGCTCAGTCATTGCCGGCGTTTCGAACTGTTTGGACGTATCCAGCGGACTAAATTGAAATTGTTTCGTGTTAGTTGCTTAGCATGGCCATGGCCAAGTGTATTAGTATTAGTTAAGCACACACACACACACACACAAGCTCACATGGCTAATGGTTGGACTATGTGTGTCTGTGTTAGGCACTATTTGGGGATTTAATGGAAAAAGCATTAATGGATGCTAGCATTCTCGACGCCTCGGTGCCGGAAAGGGCCCCATGGGCGATAGTGGCCTAGCATGAGTGTGCATGTGTGTGTATGTGATTGGATTTGTACCGTTTTGTGTGCTGCAGCCTAAAACTATGCAGCAACATTTCGTTTGCTGACATTTGACGCACTCATCCCAACACACACTCACACACTGTTCATGCATCCATTGTGTGTGCGCGCATTTGGGTTTTATCGTGGATTTGACTGACTTTTCGGGTTATTTATCCCAGTGAATGTGTGTGTGTGCATAAAAAATGTAACAAAAGTGGATTTAGCTGGCCCCCGAACCAAAATTCTCTCACTGTCTCTGTGTGCTTCGACCCTTTTGACTGCCCCTTTCCCCTAACGGAAGTGGATGCTGCCGTTGCAAACACACACACACACGCACACACACAAAGTAGACTTACATTAGTGTCACGTTCAGTGAATAAAGTAAATTGAATAAAAAGGTGAAATAATTTGAGCGCTAAGCGCACCAACCAAATCAGCAAAAAGTGACATAAAGTGTCGAAAAAGGTCGCACAATAAAGATTGACGAGTGACCAACAACAAAATGAAAGGCGAACACACACAAAAAAAAGTCTGAATGCAAATTTGGAGAGTGGCAAAGAGCAGAAAGCAGCAACTAAGCCACGCGATAAGTGACTAAAGCACTTTGTTAAAATTTATTGAGTGTAAAACTGCGAGCCGGGCAAATTGAATCGAATGGCAATGTGAATCGTTTCTGGGCTGCAGCGCGCTGACGTGTCGTGAAGCATGTGCCACACGATTATCAAAGTGTGATAAAAATTGCGCCAACAATGCCAAAAGGCAATGCCAACCAAAAAAAAAAAACGAGAACACAAAAAAAAAGTTGAAAAAGAAGTGAAATAAAGCCTCTGTCTAGGCGCGTTCCAGTCACAGTCCATAAAAATTTCCGTCTATGCACTGCGTATAATTTATGGTCGCGGTTCATTTTTTGTTTTTTTGGCTTTTTCTTTTGCATTTTTTTTTTTTGGCTACCTTTTGGCAATTGTTGAATGTAGCCACAATCTGTGCAAATGGTTTGTTTTTTGCTTCTTTTTCGTAGTTATCGTTGCATGTGAAAGCTGCCAACATATGTGGGACTTTGTGACTGTGCGTCTGTGTGTGTTAGTTGTGTTTCAGTGTGTGTGTTTGTGTGTGTAAGCGCGGCAAAGCAATTGCAAAGCACCGCATTCTGGGCGCATTGCCAAAAATAATAAAATCACAATTTTATGCCAGACAACTCAATGTAACTGCAGCCAGCCAGCCAGCCCTAAGGATCCAGTAGGATCGTCCAGTTTCTCGCCAGCTCGCCGCGCTCTGTGTGGCTAAAGATAACGAGGTAATTTTGTTGAATGATTTAGAATTTTCATTTCTGCAGCTTTTCGATTTTTGTTTGTTTGTTGTTTCTGGTCTTACTCGAATTAGTTTGAATTTGCTGTGCTTTGCTTTGCTTTGCTTTTCGGGGCTTAGCATTTGCTTTTAGTTTATGTATGGCACACAAATATCGACAAATTTCAATGGATATTTTGGGTTTGGTCGTCTTGAATGGCATTCGAGTGTGTTTTGTCTTTGGGAATTTGGGATGTTTATGCTCTTTGCTTGTGGCATTTGCCAGGCAAACTGTTGAATTATGCATGGACCGCAGATAAGCTGAAATGTTGATGTTGCACAAGAACTGGACAGACAGACAGACGCACGGAGAGACGGAAAGGCAGATGTTGCGGTTTGGAGGCTTTGAGGTTAAATTGGTTATTAAACTTTAATCTGTGCAGAACATTTCCATGCTCCATGAATTGGCTAAATGAAATACGTTATAGAGCATTTCCCAAAGAAAACAAAATAAAATAAATAAAATTAAATAAAGAAAAAACGTTTGAAACTAATTCCTCTTATAAAACGATTAAAAAAACCTAGCTTAAAGCATTTTATCTTAATATTTTTGACTCATATCTTGGGATTATGCATGGTCTGAATTTTATCCAACCTTCCAAGTATAATAATAAACCTTTGTAAAAACTTGATGACAGGTTAAAAGCATTTAAAAACATGAGTTTTGCTTTTTGTTTTGAATGAATTAAAATGATTTTCGAGGTAAAATCTTAAAGCTTGTAAGTTTCTAGTTTATAACTCCAACTTGATAATTAGTTTTTTCTATCTAGCTTTAAGCACGTTGACGCGCATTAAGCTGACTTCTTTTGCCCGAACATTGCAATTATATTTGCTAACGTTAATATACTTAAGGTGCTATCAAAATAATTCACCTGCCAGTCGCAGTCGCAACGCATAATAGCCAAGAGGATTGAAAAGGCTTTTGCGGTCCTTGTACCAATTAAATTTATTTGTCAGACACTCGAGCGATGTCAGTGACTGTCAGTCGCCAGCTTCGTCGTCGTAGCTGTTGTCGCCCCACCAGCAATACACTCAAGTCAGCTTTATTCATGCCAACAATAACAGCAACAACAATAAGCCAAAGTTAGAAGCAGCAACAAAACAAAGGCACTCTTAAGCGCCGCAGGCCCTCTTTCACGGTTGCCGAGATAAAAACGTGAAGCGAGATCCTGACTGGTCGAGCGGCGGTTTGTCAATGTGACAATGCAGCCCGCCATACACAAACCGCTTACTCCCTAGTAGAGGGGTGCGTGGGTCTGATGGGTGTTACTGGCGTTGCACCAAACAACGAACAACAATGGCCGTTTTTTATGGCTTAGAAATGGGGGAAAAAATATGGGCGAGACCATTACATTTTGTGCTCCTCAACAATATTCCATTTTATCACAATCAAGCTGCGCCCAGAATTGATGTAATATAAAAGGTGGCCAAACATTTGTTAAAACACGCGAATGGCTGCTGCCACTGCCACTGCCACTGCCACCAGCTGCTAATGCTAGCTGGAGATGGAAAATGTTATTAGGTGGCTTGTCGCCTCTGCATTTCCGTTAACCGTCAGCAGCCAAGCCAGTGTTAGGTATGGAGCTTGATTCCGATTCCGAGTCTTGTCATTGTTCCTGTTGCTGCTTTTGTGTAAAATCGCTGCCATTTACCGAGTGCGTTGTCGCCGCTCCCAAACGCCCTCAACGCCCTCAAACGGATGCTCTTTGACTTTCAACCCGACCCATTGTGCATCGGGTTTGCCCAAAGAGTTGCACTTCAGCCTGCCCTCTGAGTGCATACGTGTGTGGCTGTGTGTGTGTGAATGTGTGTGTGTTTGTGTGTACAAATGGATCCATTGTTTTCGACGTTTCGCATTAGATGAGAACGTGTGCTTGAAGGAGCGTCGAGGGCAGTATTAGGGGTGGGGGTCCCAACAAACAGGAAATTGTCGTGGGGGCTCCGCTTAAAGTTGCCTTTAAATTCACGTACAGGAAGTCGGCCACATAAATTGCCAAGCTGTCAACCAGCGCTAAACGCAAACACATCCGCTTTTACACCAACCTCCAGTCGCAACGCCAGCCCCAAGCTCAAGCCAACCGCAGAGTATATTGCATAAAAACTTTTCAAGTCGCATTCAGGTGCAAGAATATAGCAAAGCTAAAAAAAAACTTCAAAAACACAAAACATAAAAGTATGTTGCAGTGAGACGTATACCCTAACTGCATATATATATATATAAAATTTCAGTTCGTTAAAAGCCAAGTTAATTAAAAGGGCAAAAAAGAGAACAGGGAAATTTTCTGTTGTGCCGAGTTTTGTTCAATAATCTTTTTTTTACAATTGTAAAACATAAAAATATTGAGTTCAAACTTGAACTAACTTTTGCAAATATATAATTAAACCTTAAGAGTGTTTAGCTTCGTAATAAAGCTAGGTTTTCAGGTGATTATCGGCTAATCACAATTTCTTAAAACTTAAGCTAGCTAAAAACTACAACTTATCAAGCATTTCAGTGATATAGTACAATTGTTAGAACTACTCTTTTTTCCATAACCAACTTGAGTGCATTTATGACTATGCCCGAGCGGTAGTGTATCGATAAGAGAAAAACACAAACATCGCAGGTGACGAGCATTAAAACGATTCAACAGCTCGTCTCAAAAGAAGAAAAATTATAGCTTGACGCCTCGCGTGGTTGCAACGGATGGCAAAAGCGTTTAGCGCCAGCCACGCCCACATCCTCGATGATTTTCACACAAGGGAAGGCCGTGCTGTATATGCTGCATTCACGCTTGACTGCCTAGCAAAACACATGCAAGACAGCATATGAGAGTGGAGTACAGCTGGCTGTGTTGCTTTGTCGTCGCTGCTGTTGCCGTTTGTTGCTGTTTGTTGTGGCGTATTGCACTTAAAGCCATTCACGTTGCACAAACAAACACACTTGTGTGCTCAAGACGCATGCAAAATGCAAAGCGAAGCGCGTTCAATGAAGGAGTGGCAAGGGTGGTTGGGTGGTGGCGCAATGGGGTGGCAAAATACTCAACCTCAAGTCGCAATGAGGCCAGTTGCAATTATAAGGTACTTGCCAACTTCTTTTTGTGTGTGTTTTGGCCATTCCTTATGTTGAAGATTGATTGCCGTATTAACAACGTGCACATTACCAAAGCCGCTTACTTTGGTGTGAGGCACGTACTTTTAGCTGTAATTATTCGACTCGAGTTGAGTTGACAATGCCATTAAGACTGCAGCAGAGGTGTCTTAATGATGACAATCATGCAACAACACAATGAATTATTTGCAAAGTCCTCTCAATTTGCAAGTGCTTGCGGCTTTTCAGTCGAATTTGCACGATTTGCTACTCAGTTCTATTGTCAACTGCAACACGTTAATTTTGTAAGGCAAGGAGAATAATTAAACACCATTTCTCTATAAATCGATGATTGAACACATTTTGCATTTTGCATTTTCCATTTGTGCAATTCAATTGCTTATTACCCATTGAACAGGAATAATTATAAAGTTAATTGCATTTTGCCTCAATACCTATTCAGCTTTGAACTATGGCATTTTATATTACTGCGAAATGTGTAAGCAAAGATTTTTTATGGCCATTGTACTTAAACAATGATTTTGACAGCACATTCAAGTAGATTTTCAATTAAGCAACTTCTTTAGAATGACTGTTCGTTATGGATGATCGTTATATGCTAGATAGACTGCTTCGATGCAAAATTATGAATAGTATATGACGGAGACGAGACTTAGGATCGATGAGAATCGATAAAAGTATAATCGAAGCTTGGAGAAGAGAGTTTAAATCTAGTTTGCACAAACTATTAATGCACTAGAGTGTATCTCAAAGTCTCAAATTGTTGATGCAAGTTCACGTAAAACACAATTCATGGCTTTTATATGTCTAAAGTTGTTGTTAACCACATCAGTTGCCACATGTCATGGCTTTCGAAATGCTACGAGCGTTGTTGTCCTTTATTGCGAGAAGACTGTGGTTTGGGAAATCGTTTAGCACACATTGTGAGCTGGAAGCCTTCAGCAGCAGCAGCAGCATCTTTGGGAGAAGCAATAGGAGAAGGATCATGAACTGTTGGCCTTTTTCTGACACAAAGCAAGCAGCAGATTATCACAACAAACTGCCAACAGATAAACTGTTGTTATAGCTCAACTCACACATTACAAAAACAACCGTTAAATACTCCCCCACACTCGCACACAGTTATATACATTAAGACAAACACACACAAAGTAAGCCAGTGCGACATATTTAAAGCGCCGCAACACATTTAGCGTCAAATTTGCTGACAGTTAGCAGTTATGACACACACAGAAGAAGAACACAAGGCAAAAGTAAACGCTTGTGAGCGCGCAAAGGATACGCCGTGTATCCTGATGCCTGTCGTCCCAACTGCCGCTCTCTCTACCCACTCTTTAATGCCAAAGCAACGACAGGCAGGCAGCCAGGCAGACAGACAGACCAGACCGACCAGACATTTAGACGGGGAAGAGATATGTGTGCAAAATAAAAACTCATTAAAAATGAAAGGCAAACAAATCTACACACACAAACACATGACAGAGAGACAGAAATGCAATGGGTTGGAGGGAGTAGGGGGAAAAACTAGGGAGAGGTCGGCACACTCAATTTTTTTGTGTTTGTATGACGACGACACCGTCCAAGTGCTAAGCAAAGAAGCAAAACGCTCACAGCAAATTTTTTAACAAAAGACGAAGCAAAAAATGAGAAGAATAAAACGAATAAACAAATCATTTTAAATTCTCAATTAAATGCAAACAGACGCAGCGCGTCAAGCTCATATGGAGCCGACCAGGATTCACATCCGCTAAAAAAGGTGTCAAGTTGCAAACATAAAAGGACTCTAGAGTGTGACCCTTGCGCCTCAAACCTCACTTTTACCAACCTAACCCGCTTGCCATTGGCATGCTGTCGAATCTTGTAATGGGTGTCATGATGATGTTTGTTTAGTCGCTGCTAAGGCGTAAAGTGCCTGCCTTTGAAACAGGCAGAGGTGGGGGGAATTGTATGGAATGGGCGTGGCAATCATACTTTATAATAAGAATTCTGTAAATTTCGCTTTTTGTTTACGGTCTGCAAGATCTTCATTGCATAGAGCGAGGAACATTCAGTATTAAAGAGCAACTTCTCTCTCTCTCTGTCGCTTATCTCAAAAAACTTCTCGACCTCAAAACATGTACTTGAACGTATGTTTGTATGTTTGTGTACGCGCATGTATCTTCTTCTTTTTTTATTGTAGTGGGTGGTGGCCATTGTAAATAAAATTTAATGATGCCAGAAGTCATTCATTTCGTATGCTCCCTCATAAATTCTCCTCTAATTTATTTACAAAGTACACGCAGCACAGTTGTAGAGCAATGCAAACTGAAGCAGGCTTCGGTTTGCCTTCTTGTTGCATTCGTTTGCCTGAGTGAGTGATCTGGTATCCCATTGCGGCTTGCTGACTGATTCCATACATTCGTGCGGTATGTCTGACAGACTGTCGCGTTGGCTTGGCCATGTTTATGTGCATATCACTTAATGTGGCGCACATAAAATTTACTGCTGGTTATTTATTCAGTTGTTATGGTTCTTGGATTAAGTAGATCTTAATAGTTTGTGCCTAAGGGCCACACTGTTATGCATAAAAGTGGTAAGAAAACAATCCCTTTTTTAGCTTTAAATAAGTGTTTTAACTGCAAGTTTAGTTACACACATTTGCAATTACAAAATATAATTAATAAATAGCATTTAATTAAAACAATATATTTAAAAATCAAGTTGACTTGATTTCTAACTTAGTTATTCTAAGCGCAGTTTTTCAACTAACACAAAGTAAAACAATTCAATTTATACAGTGAAAACTAAACTTTTGACTATTATGTTCTTTTTCAGGTGGACGGCGAGGAAGTCAGCGGGGAGCAGAACAAAAAGCAAGGGAAACAATAAATGTTGCGGAAAGTTGCTTGCAACAAGCAGACACAAATAATACAGCAAACAAGCAGTAATAAAATAGAAGCTGCAAACAAAAGTAGAAACAAATTAAATTTATTAATAACAAAGAATATAGAGCAGAGAAAAAACCCAAACTTACAAACACATACACAAACATAGACTATAAAATATACATGCAACGAAATGGGTTTATTAGTGCTTCAATCCAAAGAGAAAGGTAGGTAAACTAATTGCAGACGTCTGTTGATGATACTTTAGCATCAACCAGCAATTGTTGGTTGTTGTTGTGGTTATGGTGGTTGTTGCAGTAAGTAGTTGGCAACAACTTAAACTGCATATGTGTAACAGTTAAGCGAGTTTGGAGCAGGATAAACAAACTACTGAGCAGCCATAAATATATCAAAAAGTGAAATTGCACACAAACACAAGTGCGCCTCTCAACCCCTCCGCCAGACTCAAGTGCGGCTGTCTAAATGAAAGCCCTGCGCCGGCTGTTCGTAGGCGAATGAAACCGAATCCAAATTAGCCTTGTTTTATAAGTTGCTCTTGAAACACACACAAGCAACCAAGCAACAACTGGCAGCAACAACTAACATGGCTTTAAGTTTTAAGCAATCTACATACACACACACACACATACAAAAGTACAAATGCATTTGCATAATTACATGATGATGATAATTATGCTACACACATATACTTCTCCCTTTGCAGCAATTATTGCCGAGAGTACGCTGTTGCTGTTACTGTTGACTGTGGGCCTCCGTCTCCTGGCGTTGCCATTGCCTGCGGAGGCCACAAGCGGCTTACGTGTGCCCACGTTCCTGTTGGAGCCCTCGCCCCGTTTGCTGTTTGGGAACGATACGGGTGCACAGGTTAGTTGCACAGCGCATGGGAATCCACCGCCGGTGGTGTCCTGGGTTATGCGCGACGGCACGCTGGCAACACAGGTACCCGGACTGAGGTAAGTTTTTGCGGTTTCGACAACTATGCGTATGAGTAATATTAAGTGGATGCACTAGCAGGCTGGCTTTGCTGCTGCGGTTACTTCGGCAGTCACACTGTTGCGGCTTCTGCTTGTGGCAGCAAATTAAAGAAGTTTTAGTGTGAGTGTGTGCATGTGTGTGAGAGTCTGTTTTCACTTATTGCAAGCATGTGCCGTGCAAGTTGCAAACATTTAAGCCCTGCAGCTTAACTCGTTGAAATTCACCCGAAAGTATGCAACATATATATATTTTTTTGCAGAACCCTGTCAAAATCAATGTACTCAGTGACAGGCCACAAATGAAAGGCCACAGCCACATAAAAATGTTTTTTTTTTCACAGTTTTCTTTATTTTTTTGTATAGCTGCCAAACAATAAGTGCGCTCTTTACGTGCCACTGCCTGAAAAGGCCAAAAGAAATTACACACAAAAAGTAATGCGTGGCTGGCAGACAGCAAATGCTACAAAAACAACAACAGCAGCTCCAGACTTTCATTGCTTGAAATGCCCAGCAGTTCATATGTTAATGTCATGCAAACAGATAGAAAGACAGACAATCAGACGAGTAGAATCGCGCTTTTAACAAACAACATGGCCCGCACCCTTTGCTCATCCCGTTTGTTCGTTGTTAACTTTTAATGTATTAAAATGTTGACAAACTGCTGTTGTTTATTTTGTTTTTGCACTATGAAAGCTCAAACATGATAATTAAATGTGGCTTTGCAAAAATAAATAAATGCACTTAATTTAATGTCTATTTGTCTACGCGGATAGTGATAAACGCATTTTGAAATAGGTTACAAATGAATGAAAGCAACGCGTCTAATACTTTACTTAATGTGTCTACTGGCTCAAAAAAGATTTGCCAAAAAAATAAGAAATAGATTCAAAATATGTAAAGTAGTTTGGAAAGTTATTTTATGTAAATGATTTTTCGTATTCTCGAAACGAAATCGTGCTTGATAAGTGATGTTTGGGCACGTTATCTGTTGCATAAGTTGTTATGTACAGGCTCAACGGGCAGTTTATTTAAATACTAAGTACATTTAAGAATTTGCCAAACATAGAAGTTGCCAACAGAAAAAAGAGCGAGAAACAAAATCCAAAGCGCACGCCGCAAAAGCAATAGAGCTCAGTAAAAATGTACTAAAAGAATTTTTATGTTTTGCAAAATGAAATGTCATTCGAAGTACTACGTGATCATGAGGGCTGAATAAACACACATACACATATGCACACATAATCCAGGCAATCCCCGTAACATACGCTGTGTGTTGCTCTGACTATGCATGTGTGTGTGTTAGGGGCTTGTGTGGCTGCCTGCAAGTTCTGGCCTCAAAAATGAGCTCTGGTCGCAACCGAGCTGCATGGAAATGAAACAAATTTTATTTTAAGCTGCTAAAGAGCATAGTTGAGTTCAAGTGACGTATTCGGGTATGAGCTACGGGATGTGTACTTATCTCGCCGACCCACAAAGCACCGAGTTTTGTGTAGTTATTTATTTTTTTGCTTCTATTTTTTCCTCTTTGGCTGTAAACGCAATAGACGTAAACAAATTGCCAGCACTTAAACATTTTGGAAAACTGCGCTTGATGAATTTTTTTTGTATGCTTTTTGCTGGTCTCCGGTTGATGTCCTCTGTGCCAAAAAGCATTGCTGTCTCCACTTGCCGCCTTGGTCGCATCGCTCGCGCTGTTGCTGCTTGTTAGTTGGATTCAACTGTGATGATTAGCGACCATCAGATGGGAATGCGATCCTTTGTGCTTTGAATGGAATGCTGCTTATAACTGTCCGGAGTTTGCTTTCGTGCGCAGAATAAGTTATGTGATGGAATGTTGAGTGAACCTCAGAGCCAATTAAATGTTCATAAAATGTCAAAAATTAAACAGTAAGAGAGAGCTTAAGTGTGATTTTAAATATTTGATGAACAAATATGATGAAAATTCAAAATTTAAACATTTTTTAAGCCTTTGAAAACACATTTGTGTTAAATTAATCGATAAGATGAGATTATAATAAACTAAAACGTTTGATCATATATGATTTATAATCTGATTTATTAAGGTTATTTTTTATAATTTCACTTAAGAGCACTCTTAAGCTAAGTGTTAAATATCATTGAAGCATGTGGTCCTTGCTATCGCCAATCTCTTTGTCAGATTATTTTCTATTTTAAGCTTTTCTTTCTTTTGTCAGCAGCTAGAATACCGTCTTTTAGATACACCTGCTATGGTTGCTCTTAAGACCCCATTGTTAGTAGCTGTCTTTGCAAATGCATCCGCCAGCTGTATAGGTTCACTGCATTTTGTCCCCGCACACGCGCCACCTACTCACCGAGTGGAGGTAGAATCCTTAGGTTTATTGCATTTTTATGCAAATCTTCGCCTATAGTTGCAATATAAAAATGTTCGCCAGCAAAGTGGCTGCCATTTTGTGTGCTTTTGTGCAACAAATTTTTGTGTAACGCTCTCAATGTGTATAAATAAATAACGATGAAAAGCCCCAAGACTTTGCGTACTAAAAAATATCGAAATACTTTTCTCTTATATTCTATGCCTTCTTCTTTACTCATGGTCTATGGCTTGTGTGTGTATTTTTAGAAAAATATCTGGCAATGGCACATTGCACTTCCCACCGTTTTTGGCGCAATATTATCGCACGGATGTACATGAGGCCACCTACCGTTGTCGAGCTAGCAATGAGGCCGGCACAATATTGAGTCGCAATGTGCAGGTGCAAGCAGGTAAGCGGAAAGTAAACTAAAGTAGCTGACGCTGCAGACAGTGCATGG
Source organism: Scaptomyza flava (assembly GCA_030179655.1). Classification (NCBI taxonomy): domain Eukaryota; kingdom Metazoa; phylum Arthropoda; class Insecta; order Diptera; family Drosophilidae; genus Scaptomyza; species Scaptomyza flava. The sequence continues at coordinate 22,584,205 of JARNME010000012.1, forward strand.
AGTGCTCCATGGTTGCTCCATTAGCATGCACAACAAGCCACAAAATACAAATACCTACACACACACACACACACACACACACATACAAACGTATAAACACGCCCAAACGCAGGGGTGTAATGCACATTTTCAGGCTATGCACGTACGGCGGCTGCTTTTGCAGCTCTATCCTGGCATTTGCTATAAACCTTTTCATTCACATATGTAGCTGCAGTGCATGTGTATTTATGTAGTTATCATGATTTTGTTGCAGCTCACTTTTGACTGTCTTCCACGTCAGAGTTGACAACTGTGAGTTGGATTTTTGATTTCTGCACATATCACTTTAATATCCTGCGAATTTCCTATTTTAATCGTGTGCCGCATACTTCACGAAGTTTACCAGTAAATCACTCTTGATGATCTGTTGAGCTAACAATACTATATATTTTTTAAAGCAGTGCAGTATCAATAATACTTTTAGTTCAATTATAAATATTAAGTTTGATTGCATTAAAAATAATTCCAAGAGAGTTAGAAAACATTTTTATATTTTTAATTTTCTTTCAAATTCAACTGCATATTGAAAAAAAGGCATATATTTTTTTTCTGCTCCTTTGATTTCCTGCAATATTAAGCGATTAATTTGTATCCTTACACCCATTATACGATATTTAGTTTTAAGAGTTTCTAGGTATATATTATTAGGCATTCTTTGTAAGGACTTTTAATCCAAATTCATAGCTTGTTTTTCATTCATAGTATATTTATATATATTTTTTTGTCAAACTAGCTTTTTGATTTTGATGCTGTTTTAAAGTGTTGACCTCGACGGCACTCGAATGTATGGTCAATGTTGATTTCAGTCACACACACAATACAGTCGCGAGTGTTCCTACGATATGCGATCTGGGAAAGCATCGATGCATGATAGTCGCTTAAAATCTCATTCAATATTTACGCTTCGAATTTTTCATGTGTATCATTTCTGATATTTTTTACGATTCATATATTGTCGCGTGGCGTTTCATTTACCGTTTTTACTTTCTTCTTTTTTTTTTTTTTTTGCTTTATGCTCTTCAGTTCCGATTCGCATGTAATTTCAAGCAATTTCATTCATTTAAACTGCTGCCATTTTTGCATTGTACTACGTTTATTGTCCAGCATGTTGTCCCCAACCTACACGCAGTGCCACACACACACACACACACACTACTTGTTGTTGTGCTTTCCCCATTTTCCCAGGCATAGTTGCACTGTCCAGCCCTAAAGCGTTTTACGCATTCTGCCAAAGAGTAGTTTTGGCCCAATAGGCACGCAACGATTGTTGATTTTCGGCAATTTCTTTCTGTTTCTCATCTGTTCTCTGTATCGATTTTTGTTGTTCTCGTTGCCCCTTCATCCACCCGACCTACTCCTTCTCTACTGTTGTAGTTGTGCGTCGTCAGTTTCGCGTACACGTGGAAAACACTGAAGTCTATTTGGGAAATTCGGCGTTGATTAAGTGCGCTATACCGGAATATGTGCGGCCTTATGTGCGCGTGGCCAGTTGGCATCGAGGCGAGGAGATACTGTTGCCGGAACTGTCGGATGTTGGTGAGTGTTGCCACATTTTTACACAAACACACACACACACACACACACGCATATATGTGTGTTTGTGTGGGTGTTTATCTGCTACTGAAATTTATGTGCTCATACTCGGATTGTATTGTAGTTGTTTCTGTTTTTGCTTGTTCGTTATTGTTGTTGTTTTTGTTGTTTATGTTGCTGCTGTCCTCTGGGGGACGCACTGTTGGTGCTGTGTATTTCTAGTAGCGTTGACATTTATTGATAAATGTTACGTGTACGCAGCGCGAAACTTGATTTTCCTATGCATTTTTGGCTTTTTCGAAGTAGATGTTTTGTTTTGTTATTTGATTTTACTTTTTTTTTCTTTTTGGTTGTAACTTTGTTGCAACTTTGGTTTTTATGAATTTTTGTGAGTTACGACTCTGTGACATTGGCTTTTCTGCAGCTGGTCGCTATGTGGTGCTAGCTGCCTCCGGTGAACTGTATGTGCGCTCCGTACGCTCTGAAGATGGACTGGTAAAATTCAGTTGCCTGGTAACAAACACACTGAATGGGGACAGACAACGTAGCGATGCGGTCATGTTGCAGGTGAAAGGTAAGTCAAAATAGTAGAGGAATTAAGCCAAATACATATTTGATTATTAATGCCGCACTGAATTGGCTTCCTTTGTTGCAGAGCTTAGCAAGAATCTGGCACCACGCACCAGTCAAAAGCCAGTGATGGAGATTCATGTGGAGCGGGGCAATGATGTACATTTGCCATGCAACATCCAGGGCAGTCCATTTCCCATATTTACGTAAGTAACCAGCAAGCCAGCAAACCAATACCCAATGTCTAATTTGCAGCAGCCTGTTGCCAATCGCATTGGTATCTGTGCAGTTTCCAACTGTGTCCCAATGTATCTGTGTGGCAATAAAAAACCTGCACGCACAACCAATTCACATGGGAAGCCCATTGGGTTGGGGCTCCATTTATAGAGACAACACTTAAGTGCATTTGAATGTTTGCCAGGGGCCTAGGTTTTATCGCATATAAGAGACTGTTGCTGTGTTAGTGCTAATTACGTAGGTTTCACATTGGATTTTGGCATGAAACAGAAAAGCCTTTTAATAGCTCTGTATTAGCCATGTGTAAATAGGGTCGTTATTTCATTGGCCCTACACGGAAAAACAAACTAATAATCAAACTGGCTGTGTCAGGCTAAGTTTCTCCCAGGATGTACTTTATCATCTTGCTTATCCAGCCACTAAGTCTACTCAACGTAACGACTTACAAACGTCAACACTTCTGCGTGCTCAATCTATTAAAACCTATTTCGGTAGACAAGGAAAAAAAGAAAACAAAAAGAAAGCACTGGCAATCAGTCAATCAAATGTATATCAAATAACGCTGGCCGCACGCAACTAATTGGCAGAATATTAGACCTAGTTAATTGACAAGCCAAAGTGAGTGGTTAGTCAAGCTTATGAAGTGTGCACAAACAAAAAAAAAAGAGAATAACAGACAAAGAGCGTTTCTGTGGGGGAAGTGACAGGGAGAATCTAAAGCCAAACAAACACCAGGCAAACATGCAAAGAGAACTCCGACTAGTCTCGAACCGTGAAAATGCCTGAAATATTTTCAAATGGCAAAACAAGAAACAGACAATAGAATGCCAGACAAACATCAAGACGCAAGATTTAAACAGCATATTTTAAGTACAAAGGCTTTCTATCTCTATCGTTCTTACCCTCAGTCGATTTCCAGCCCTAGGGCAGGTATTGCTTTATGCATAAAAATGGTATGAAAAATGTATTGGAATTCATCAATTGAGAACGAATGGGCCGATTTTGTTGGTACTTGACAGAAGAATGTACTTATGAAAGAATACAAGTGAAGATGGTAAAGAAATAATTTTATTTTCCCCATACAAACATGATGTAAATATGAATGTCAACAAACAGGCTCAGGCAGTTTTAGCACAAATCCGAATAAAATTTTATACATTTTAATATGTGTTTTTCATCCATAGAGTATATATCAAATAACACCACAGCAACGTGTGTTCGAGGTTCACTAGTGATTATTGTAAATGTGAGAAAAATGCGATAATTTTGTTTTCAGCTGAAGTTTAGTCCACGCTGCCTACGTGGCTTGCATGGCCAATGAGTGAAATCGGTTTATGGTTTACAAGTTGAGTGCTGCTTATTGATTTCATGAGTAAAGCGGATACACAAACATTCATACATATATGTATGACTATCCCTGAATGTCTCTCTCTGTCTGTTTCTGTCTGTGTTGCTGTGTGAGTTTTTGTACGTGCGTGCTTAAGGCAAGTATGTTAAATGTTTTGAATATTTACTTTTTGCCACAGAAATATTACACAACGGTTTATGAATAACTTATATAGTCGATATACAATTCTGTTAAGCTGCATTTGGTTAGAGAGTTGAGTGCATTATAAGCAATATATTATTGATGTATGGAAAGTATGGAAAGAGTCATTTTCGAAGCTATTAAATATTCACGAGAACTGTTAGCATCTATGTAATTTTTGGAAAGGCAAGTTAGTAATTTAAGTAAATGTTTATATTGTAGTTATTTTAGAATTTAAAACATTGCAACTTTGTCAGCTGAAGCGATGCTAACTAGTTTTAAATTATAGCTGTCAGCTTACTCAAACGTCAAATAACTAACGATATTTTATATTTATATAACTTGCAGATGGTATCGCGTTTCTGACTCGGCAGCCTTATATCCCATACCATCGTCACAGCGTGTGATACTTTCGCGCACATTGTTGCTTATCAAAAATGCTGACGAGCGGGACGCTGGCAAATGGGTAAGTCGCATAAGCTACATATATAACCTCAAACCCGCTGACAGGCCCTGACTGACATTTAGTCATTTAGTCAGTCAGTCAGTCAGTCAGTCAATCATGATGCCAAACGAGTCAAGCAGTTTGACTGTCTGTCTGTCTGTCAGTGAAATATTCAATTTAATGCATAGACTTTCGTACATACAAACACACATACATAGTTTGCTGTGTTATGTAGTCGGATTGTGCAGCTTGAGTTAAAAGAAAGAGTTGATTGATTTTGGCTGGCTTATGTATCGACCCATTTGGCCCTGTGGGCTTCGTGATTTTACAGATTTGCCAGGCTTCGAATCAGTTTGGGGAGCAGCGCATTGAAATTCGGCTCAGTGTTAATACGTTCGTATCGGTGCATATACTGCCGCAAGTACAAATTGTCAATTCGGGCGGAACGGCAATTTTCAATTGCACGACAACGGGCTCAGCGATCGATGCCATCGACTGGCTGCACAATGGCAAACCGCTGCAAGCGAATAATGCACTCAGCACCGGTCGGGATAAGTAAGTATACAAGCAAGCAACAACAACAACAACAACAAGTAACATTAAACATTGAACATTGAACATGCAAGATTCAACATGCAACATTGTGTGCAGTTGTTCTAGTAGCTACATAGTAGTAGGCCTCGTCCTTTTCGATTTGTGTCTCTTTTTACAACAGATGCAAAAATGTTCATGCCAAAAACAAAACAAAATAAAAATGTGAAAAATCCGTAGATTACACGCTGTTGCTATTGCAACGCCGTTGTTAGGGACTTTGTTTGTAGCCAAAAAAATGCTTTATTGCTGTGTATTATTATTGATGAGTGTTGGAAGCGACGTAAGCGGAGAGGCTATGGGTTGATTTTCATTTGTTTGCCAGCTACAATTTCATTTTGCTCTATTGTTGGGCATTATATTTATTCGGCTGGTTTCAGAGCCGGTTTTTATATGAATTTCTTTTTGGTTTTTAGAACAAGTTTTGCATGCCATTGACTGATTGTTTAAGAGCTTTGCACTTTTTTTCCATAGTTTTAACGTAGCTGATGCGTGTTGAGGTCAGTATTCAAAAATATGCTGATTGATTGCAATGAATATTCGAGAATTTCAATCAATTGTCGAGTGTGCATTAATTGCTTGTAAATGCTCGTAAAAATAGAGAAGATTACAAAACGTTTGATACAAGATAACAATGTTTAGGCCAAGGTAAATGCATTTGTTATCATTAATTTGGCCAAGTAATTAAAGTTAAATAGAATTATAGTTTGCTCACATACATAAACACAGCTTTACATATGTGTACGTATATGTTTGTATACGTTACATAAATTATGCTAATCTTAGAAACGGCAGATTGCCAACCTTCCTTGCGAAACTCGCCAACGTACACACACATAAATAAGTACATATATCCACTTAAATGGGTTGAACACATCTTGATAATTTAATGCAAATTACGTGAAATCAGCATAATACGCAGCTTGGCCAAGCAAAATGCAAACTCGAATATACTCAAGGCACATCAACACAATATACACATACACATATATGTACATGTATTATATATATAGCCTATATATATGCATACATAGAAGCTGGCAAACAGCCTCGAGAGCAAACAGCTTGTAAAAACAAACATCATTTGACCATGGTATGCAAGTGTGTGTGTCTTTGTGCTGTTATGTTTGCTTGTATGTGTGAGTGGGCTGACCAGCTGTTGCCCAAGGCTATACACTAAAGCAAAGAAGCGGTCAAGCATAGTCAGTGAAAGCGAGAAAGATATAGATAGAGTGGGCAAATGGGCGTGCGGAAAAGTAAAACCCGAGATGAGTTCCAGCAAATCAGCATAACAAATCAAGCAGAAATTTTTATGCTTATGCTAATAAAATAAATAACAAATTTCGCCTGAACGAACAAAAGGCGAATGCACAAAATAAAAGAAGAAAAAACAAATAAAGAAAATACCCAAAAAAAACACACACACACATAACACGCCCAGAAATACTAAGGCACATTTGCTTACACATTTAGCTTACAAAATGGCGTGAGTTTATGGCACATTGTAAAAATCGGGCATCCGTTCATGCAACGTTGCCAGCTTAGAAGTAAAGTCTGCTAAAATTTATATGTGAATTTATTTTTGTTAAACACAAAGGTTTGATTTCCCGCATTCCATTTTTAAAGATGTAGCTAAAATATATTTTTTTGTAGTGTTTTTTAAATTTATCATTCAGGAGTCACTTTCGCCAGAGTATCACACAGTCGGTCTAATGGGTAGCCGCGACGTTCTCACTTTTTATGCAACGTCGTTTTTACTGACTTTTCGTTTATTCTTGTAACATTATTTGTGTGTCAGCATACGCTTCCTATCGAAAAGCTCGCTGCTGGTGCTTAATGTGGGGCGACGCGACCGCGGTGTCTATCAATGTCTCGTGGAGAATCAACGCGCCAGTGCGCAGGCGATGGCCGAATTGAAGCTGGGCGGTAAGTTGCCTGGGCTTGTGGCTGTGTGCCAGAGATGACACTACTCAACCCACTCATGCATAGTTTATGAGACAGGGTTTGGCATTTATCAGAGCTGTGTGACTACTACTACTCTTTGCCTCTTTGCAGACACTGTGCCCGAATTGATTTACACGTTCATTGAGCAGAATGTGCGTCCAGGGCCATTAATATCGCTTAAGTGCTCAGCCAGCGGCTCTCCGCCGCCGCAAGTAAGTTCAAATGTTTTATTGCTATTATTATTTTTATTATTATTATGCATTGTTATAACACTTAACTTCAACACAATCACACACACACACCCACACACCTCACACACACATTGATTAAAAACCATGACAGCTTCTTATTCATTATTTACGTACGTTTCTTGTTGCAGTTTGCCTGGCTTTTGGACTCGCAACCCATTATGGATGTGTCTCTACATCATCGGTTCGCAATTGGCCAATTTGTCGACATTTCAGGCGATGTGATAAGCCATTTAAATATCTCACATGTGCGTCCAGACGATGGCGGCCTTTATAGGTGTATGGCGGGCAATTCCATGGGCAACGTTGAGCACTCGGCCCGTCTGAATGTTTACGGTGAGTTTCATAATTTATCAGCCGAATCAATTATTTGTTTTGCAGTCTTTAAAATATTCTCATGCTATAGATACTCCTTACATAAATAAGTCTACTATCGCATTTCAAAAGTGCTCTTTTTGGTTTTTTGTTTGGCACACACAATGCAAATCACAAAAGACTCCGCTGAGCCATGAATTTTGTGAGTGCTTTTAACACATATCCGCACATCGATTGGAATGCTACACACAACATGACAAAAGGCAGCACAGAATACACGAACAAAAATGAAAGATAAAAAAAAATTCCCACACATATTCAATGAAAAATTTCAAGAAAAATCCCGAGCGACAACAATGACGATGATATGCAGCCGATAAGGGGAATCTTATCCATCCCCTCTATTAACAACAATCAGCAGTTTCCACTCACTTCCAAGTCAGACTATAAACTCTGACTGTAAACATATAATACATACGTTTGCCTGGCATCCATCATACATATATTCTCGTATATTTGAGCATTTAAGCTTTTCGATAACGATTTCTTAATGTGTTAATAATGCAAAGGCAAATACGTATCTGACATGTATTAATCATCTGCCACGCCTTAAGCGTGCCTCATGATTGATGCTGTCTCTTCAACTCATCCACTTGCCTGCAGCTAGTGAACGTACGCGTTCGTATTCCTAATATATGTGCGAGTGGGTGAATTGATGATAAATGACACTTTTGAGCCTCTGGCGTCCGTCCCGCTATCATCTAAATCGAAAATCAAATTAAGCTTGTCCGTTCGACCAAGCAATCGCAGTAAGTAGTCTGCGATTGAAATTCGAATGACAGAATTCTCACGAGAGAATTACCGGAGGTGTTGACTTAGATCTCATGACAGTTGAAATGTATGGAAAAGTAAACGGGCTAATGGGTTTTATTGAAACTTTTTTATACTATTTAAGAATATAAGCTTAACGGCAAAATAAATAGAGAAAATGCACTATACGCTTTCATGTACGTTCATATAATCGGCTTAAAGTGTCTCGCATGATGGACACTTGCAAATATAATAACAGAATATCACGCATACGCAATGCTGTACAATGCTGATGCAATTTTCCATTCAAATTAGATGGGGGCAGGAGTTCAAACTGTTTAATTATGAATTTTGCAATTTATGCAGCACGTTTGCAAAGCATGCAACGTGCTGCATGCTGCATTAGCGGCACTATAAATTGAACCCCCTGGCATCTCTGGCTTCAGATACGTTTTATGCATTAGTGTCACATGTGTGCGTGTGTGTCCGAACATTTGAATTATTAAGCATTTGCGCTGCATTTCCGCCTAATTGCATTTTGTAACTAATTTAATAAATTGCACAATGCATAAACACATACTACATACACACTCATTTCAGGACCTCCGTATGTGAGAGCCATTGGACCGGTTAAAGCCGTTGCTGGCGAGGATATAATTGTACGCTGCCCATTTGCTGGCTATCCCATTGATCAAATTCGCTGGGAGAAGGCACATCAGGAATTGACAACAAGTAAGACAAATTGCAATGCAACCTACAGGGGGCAAAAAGGGGCATGGCAATTGTAGTTGAGAACGCAGCCAAGCGAAAAAAACATTTTCTACACACACACACACACACAAGCAAACTCACATTTTTTATTGTTACCTCTAACTGTGGCACAGGCGCCCACTATACATTGGCAACGGTGCAGGAGGGCGGGCAGCTTGTCATCAAGAATGTGGAGCCTGGACGGGATCAGGGCGTCTACACATGCATTGTGCGCAGTCGGGCAGGCGAGGAGGCGCGACGCGACATGCAATTGAATGTGAACAGTAAGTTAAAGGGAGTGGTAGAGGGGGGACATTGTCTGACTGCTTCAGTTGGATGTCGCATTAATGTCTGCCACGTTGGCTAATCGCTCACCAGGTCCACCCGTCATTGAGGCCTTCAAGTTTCCCAAGAATCTGCAGGAGGGCGGACGAGCGCAAATCACCTGCGCTGTATCCTCTGGCGACATGCCCATCTACTTTAGCTGGAAAAAGGATGACAGTTCCATACCCCTCAGCCTGCAGGTGAGTTCCAGTTTACCAGTTACCCAGACTTGTCGAACTATCGTTGCATTTAGCGCAGCTTGTGAAACATTTTTGTTACTACCTGCGACTGCAGCATCTTATGTGTGTACTTGTGTGTTTGTGTGTTTCAATTTACAAGATTACCGAGAAAAAGGAGGAATTCTACTCGCTGCTCGTGTTTAAGGATATCAGCGCGAGGCACAGTGGCAAATACACCTGCTATGCGAGCAACGCTGCTGCCAAGGTGAACTATACGGCGGAACTGCAAGTGCGAGGTAAGTTTGCTGTTCCATGAAAATCTGGCAGGTGCAAAAACGTATGCTGTTGGAAGGAGAGTAGATGGCGTAGCCTTCTTGGCTGCTCTATCTATTGGTGCGCTTTGCTGCTGCTATTTAAAAAAATAAATCACACAGGATTTGTGAGCCAGTTGTGCCAGCAGTTTGACCCCCTTTTCGGGTGGCTAACCATACACATAAGAAAAACAATCAAACGAAATTAAAAAAACTCTATTGAATTAAAATTGGGTACAAGTTTTTCTTATTAAAAAATAAATTAAGTAAACTTGAAAACTAAACCAACAAATTAGTACTTTCTTGAGTAGATTATAGCTCAAAAATTAAAACAACTCTCAATTCGAAAACTATAAAAATATTACCGAAGTTTATGTGCGATTGTTTTTCTTAGTGCACACACATGCTCACACACACGCACATAGATCGAGTAAAACACAAACAGCAAGTTGTTAATTTTGTTGTTTACTTGGCACGCTTTCATTCGTTACGTTTTCGACACTGTCTCTTTGGCCGGTCACGTTTCAGTGGCGCCTCGGTGGAGCTACGAGCCCATGGATACGGCCATTATGTTGGGCAATACAATATCAATAAATTGCGAAGCGGAAGGATATCCGATACCAGCTATTACCTGGTTCAAAGGACAGGGTAAGTTTGCCCATCGACTGCCCAGCTAGCTTAGCTAGCATTCCTGATTATGTTCATTCAAATTGGTTGGGTTAAACGTGCACAAAGGACCCAGAAGTCAGCAGTGTTGTTTAATTATAAAGCTAGCGTCAAATTTGATTGCGAGCGTTGCAATTAGTTTAATTAAATGCGTCTTCCCATGTAGGCAAAGCCTCCAAAGAGTTCAAGCCCCTCAGCATGCGCAATCATTCGTTGCTTCTGAATCTGGCTACGGACAATGATGAAGGCTACTATATGTGCCAGGCCACGAATGAAATTGGCGCGGGATTGAAGAAGATAATACGCATCAATGTGAACGGTAATGGTTGCTAACCATAGAGTTACCAAGGAGCTATTCACATCTCTCACTCCTTGCAGAGCCCGCACGTTTTGAGCAGCCGGCAAGAAATGTGAGCTCACGTCGCAATGATCCAGTTACATTGGACTGCCATGCAAAGGGTGATGAGCCAATCAGCATTACCTGGACGCTTAACAATGGACGCATCGATCTGAACAACTTTCGCTTTAGCATTGCGGAGATGAAAACGGAGAAGGGCGTCGATTCACAGTTGACCATTGGACACTCGGATCGTCATGATTCGGGTGTTTATCGTTGCATCGCGGAGAATCCATATGGAAGAGCTGAGCAAATTGTTTATCTCGCAGTCCAAGAGAGGCCCGATACCCCATCCAATCTGGAGGTCTTTGAGGTTGGCTCACGCACGGTTAAGTTAAGCTGGCGACGACCCTTTGATGGAAACTCTCCGGTTCTGAGTTACCTGGTCCAATACCAGGCACTCAAGTATCTGCAGTCACATGCTGCATTGGGTGCCGCTGGTGGCGATTGGAATGGCATTAATGTCATCAATGTGACGCTGCCATCGACGAGCATAAGTCGCAGGTGTGTGTGTTTTAACTAAGCTTCCACCCTAATCTTTGACAGACCAACCCACTTTCCTCTCCTTTCCCTCTCTCTCTGTCTAACTCTCTCGTTAGCTACGACAGCGATCTACGTGAAAATGCGATTGTGGCTGGCTTGTCACCGGCAACAACATTCCTCATACGCATGCAGGCTATCAACGAGATTGAGCGCAGTGCTTACACGGATTCGATTGTCCTCAAAACGCAAGAGGAGGCCCCAACGGAGTCACCATCCAATGTACAGGTGCAAACGGGAGGTGAAAGCGAGTTGATTGTAACCTGGCAGGTGAGAGTGAACAGTCTAACCTCGAACGGATCCAGTTCGCTTCAGCTTGTCCCTTTCACTTAACAATTGCAGATACCTCCGCGAGAGTCATGGAATGGCGAGCTTATTGGCTACACTGTCAACTGCACGGAGGAGAAACAGAACATTAACTACATCAGCGTTGTGAATAGTTCCCTTAAATCGGTCATAGTCAGTGGTTGGGCAACCACCAAGGCCACTCTACGTGGCTTGCGCAAGTATACCCGTTATGCAGTCACCGTGCGTGCCTTGAACAGCTTTGGCTCCGGGCCATGGAGTGCGCCCATCTTTGGCACAACTGCCGAAGGCGGTAAGTGCGATTTGCTTGTGTGTTTCTGTTGTACATATAATAAATACTGCCTGACTACAAAGAAGATTTAAGACATTTATGTTATCAGATTTATAACGAAATTTTCTTTTAGGTATTTTATCTGCTGTTCTTAAGATATTTTTCTACAGAAATCTTTTCCTCAGTTTTTTCGTTTAACTTTTTTGATAATCTGTGTTTGGCGAAAATGTTAATCAATTTTGAATTTCAAAATCTTGAAATTTAATGCCCAATCGATTTTTATGTCTTGCAGTGCCGGAGGCTGCACCACAAACCGTTAACTGTTCAGCGCTATCATCGCAGAGCCTGAAGATATCATGGCTGGAGCCGCCACTGCAATTCCATGGCGGCATAATACAGGGCTATAAAATTTTATATCGTCCCATAGTGCATCAAAGTGAGTATACATTTTGCCTAGCCCCACCAGCACAGTGCATCCAGCTAACAGTCTAGATTTTGTGGTTGCCAGTTGGCACTTTATGGCGCTGATTTTGTTGATATTGCAAGCGAAGAGCGCTGTGCAAACACCAATCGATATGATTGTGATGTTGGCAGAGGGGCAAAAGCAAGGGGGCTGCAAGTTAGTTGCCTGGGTTTATTGGTTTTGGCGCCAAACGCTGAATGGGCGCTGTGCGTCAGCACTTTGATGAGCCGGCAAGTTGTGGGTATTGGCACCGCTTATCAAATCAATACAGTACATACTTGGCAATAGATACTATTTATACGGTCCAGAGCAGCCAGACTTGTCATGTACTTAAGTCGATTAACCCCAAAGGGACTCGGCTCTATTACACTGACACAAAACATACCAGCTCAAGAATGGAAATTGTACAAAAAACATTAAATCTGAAAATCATTAGATAAACATATATATTTTACTTAAAGCCAACTATTCAAAGTGCTGAAGAGAATTTAATATAAAAACCCCAAAAGTGCAAATTTATTTTCAAACTTTTGTGTAGTGTCGAAAACAGTTTAAAAAGTAATAATCTGGGCTTATTACATCATTTTGCAAAAGTTTTTAGTTTGCAAAGAAGTTCAGCATGGAGTTAACATTGTTAAGTAGCTGAACATTGTTGTTTGATTTTATTTGCAACGCTCTGCACAGCAATATGATTTATCTATTCAATTTCACAGTTGACTTCCCCGCTAAACTGGAGATCAAACGCACATCGAATTTGGAAACCTATTTGCATACGCTGCTTAAGGCAACAAACTATTCGATTCGGGCTTTGGCCTATACAGCAACGGGCGACGGATTGGCCAGTCAGCCGTTATTCTGCCAAACCGATGACGATGTGCCCGATGCTCCGGCGGCCATTAAAGCGGCTGCCTTAACGGCTGATTCGATTTTAATTTCATGGCTGCCGCCGAAGAATCGCAATGGTATCATATCGCATTACACGGTTTATGCACGCGAAGCGGGGCGCAAGGGCCAAACCAAGAGTAAGTATCAAGAAAAAGGGGCGAGGCCCAACGCACAACACTTTGAATATTTTGTTTTTTCTTCTTTTTTCCGGATCAGCGCACATGGTACGCGTTGACGAGAACGGTTATCCGGTGACATTCGAGGCACGCAGCCTGGCCGAAAACCAAATGTACGAATTCTGGGTATCAGCATCCACGTCCGTGGGTGAGGGCGAGCCCACATCTGTGGTAGCACAGGCCACCAATACACGAGGTAGGCGTTACAGCAGCAACAGGAAGTGCAGCTGCAGCTTTTTAAAGCTACTGTTTATATATGTATTTCACTTACGAACATTGCGATTTTCGCATTTAATTAAAATTTTACATTTAGTCGGCGTGTTGACCAAAACAACCGCAACTGGTCAGCAGCTGAACATTTCAATTCCATGCTTCTTCTAACTAGTATAAATGTACATGCATATGTATTTATCTCTTTTTGGTTGTTTGTTTGTTGTTTGGTTGTTTTGTTGATTGTAGCACCTGCACGCATCGCCTCTTTTGGTCAGGTGGTGCGCAAAGCCATCGGCACTAGGTTAGTGTTGGAGTGTCTAGCTGTGGGCAATCCAACACCCCGTGCACGTTGGCTAACTCGTGATCGACCCGTTACATTTAGCCCCTTTTATGAGGTGACCAATGAGGGCAATTTGCGAATACACCGTAAGTAGTTGTGCAACAATATTTGCATTTACATTTTTTGAATGAGGTTTTTTATTCGCATCGCTCGGTAATTCGCGTCAACAGGCGTCGAAGGCAGCTTGTCCGGAAATTATACGTGCACGGCAAACAATCTCTTTGGCAGTGATGAAATCCAATATCAGGTGATTGCTATGAAGCCACCGGGCGCACCACAAATCATCGTGCAGTATGCTTCCGCTGACAGCATACGTGTCAGTTGGGATGCGCCCGACGATGGCGGAGCACCGTTGCAGGGCTACACAATCTCGTATCATACGGCTGGCGATAGCTGGGCACAGACGGAGCTGTTGCCAGAGAACAACGCTTACACAATGACGGGCTTGAAGTGCGGAAATCAGTACATTATAAAAATGTCGGCCCACAATTTGGTGGGCGATGGCGCAGCAAGCGAGGAAATTAATGTCTGGACCAAGGGAAAAGGTGAGTTCGTTCTATCCATCATGTCGTGCATTTGCATACATAAGTACTACCAACGTTGTAGTCGCGTAGCAAAGTACGACTGCTCGTTTCCTGCGGCCGCATTCCCAATTTTCAGTTGACCACAATGACCACTATTCGCTGCTGCTACTGCTACTGCTGAATATATCGCACATGTGTTCATTTCCATATTCATTTCCATTTCACACCCAAAACAGCCTCGCTGGCGCCCAATGGCAACGAACTAATTGCCACAAATGCAACCTGTGTGAATTTGAAGCTTTCATCGTGGCAAAATGGCGGCTGCAGCATACATCATTTTTCTATAGAACACCGACCGTTAGGTAAGTAATTGTAAATTGTAAATTGTAAATTAATGTAAAGTCATCAACCCAATATGCCAATGTGTACTCTATGCAGAGGCTTTTAAAACTTGTTTAAAGTTATTATTCATTCATAGAAATATCCCAAGTGATTGCTCAGTTATTGTTTATGCCTGTCATGTTTTTGTTACTACAAATGAATTCAAAACTCGGCAAGTCACATATTAATTTGAATACCCATATTTTTTTTTTGCGATGGAATTATATTAAAGCAATTATTTTTATTTTCAATTAACTGAGCAACGGACATACAATTTTATTTATTAATATTTATACGATTTTTATAAAACGGCGTCACTTCCAACGTATTGCATGATGTGTAATTTCCTTATGGCTGCAAAAAATAAACAGACATATTTTTTTTTTTTTTTCGAACAACTTTTTTTTTTTCATCCGCAGGCGATATTCGCTGGACAGTCGTCACATCGGATATTTCGAATGCGGAGGAGAATCGCGAAAATTTAATATTCTGCGACTTTCTGCCCTCCAAATGGTACCAGCTGCGCATCTCTGCCACCAACGATGCGGGCAAAACGACAGAGCATTATCATTTTAGCACAACGAGCCTTGATGGCATAACCATACCACCGCCTCCAGTATTCCCCTCGGAAAATGATTTGATGAACAATCTGATAAATGCGACAAATCCAACCAACGGCGATTGGTTGGCAACGTTTATTATCGTTGTCATAATCACAGTGGCCATCATAACGATGTGAGTACTAAGAACAGGGCAAATTGAATTGGCTGCGGGGAAGAGTGGAGTGAAGAGGGAGTCAGTAATTGCTTGCGAACGTTAATTAAGCTTTAATTAACTGGGCTGGCTTGGCTGGTGGCTGGTGGCTGACGCGTCAGGTGAAAGTGGATAGTAAATGGAAAAATTAAATAAAATGCCATTTATTTTGATTTCCTCGTCGAAGAGTTTTCAAGTTGAGCCCATGGTTAAGAGAGCGAAAATCAATAATATTGACTCATACTCAACTCGACAAAAAAGCAATTTGTAAGCTTAAATGTCTTTTAGCCTGGTCAACAGAATCGCATTTCTTTCTTAGTGCGCAGTTTAATTAGATATCTAATCGTTGAGTTCAACGGTTTCAATGTACTTTCAGCGCACTCACCATCAAACATCGTCGAACGCTTTGCGGCCCCATTGCCGAGGGCTACGAGTCTCGAGCGCTGCCCGGTGACTACAAGGAGGAGCATGAGAATCGTCGCAATCAGCAGGTATACAGCGCCTCCCCGGTCAAAACGGTGGACAAAAGCAACGAGTCGGGTAAGTCGAATCGACAATAGGCTGCACACGTGTCCAGCTGCTGCAGGTAGCAGTTCCACGCCTCCTCGCATTCCGTTTGCTATTTTCTGTACATCTTTTTCTCCTTGACATACTTAGAAATGTACGAGATTTCGCCATATGCCACGTTCAGCGTTAATGGTGGACGAACAGGTGCACCAGCTAAGACACCCACTCGAGGTCTAGCTGCCCAAACGCCGCATGACTACACCATGCAGTTCAAAACGTTTGGGCATCCAGAGGGTGAGAATCTAAATGCCACGGCCTATCCATTGATGCCAAATGCGGGCTTCGGACATGTCAAGAGCAAGTCCAGCTGGCACAAGCAGCGCTACTACAATACCGATGGTAAGTCCTGCCACGCACATTTACTTTACCTCGAGGCTTAGCCAATCATTTTCACATTTAAATAAAGGATTCTGGATTGGAATTGTTATTCAGTATTGTAATAGCTTCATGTATTGAATAAAACTTTCTTAAGACTTTCAACCTTCTGCTAATAAGTCATAAAATCCTTTCCCGTTTTTTCTGTGCAGATGAATCCACATTGAGTAAGTCAATGACCATTGTCGCTGGTTCACAGTCCGGCCATTCGAAGAAGTCGAGTGGTGCACGAAGCGCCAAGAGCGGCAATGCTGGTGTGGTGGCAGAATCGGAGTCCGATACGAGTATCAGCCCCAGCACCGAGTTCTCCAATATGCCCACCTATAGAGTTCCTTGCAAGTCGTCGCGCAGCAGCGACGGACGCGCTGTTGTAGGTGCGTATGCCGCACGGGATTTTGGATATGCGTTCGCAGCAAACAATGCCTGTTATATTTCAGATATGTTTCGGCCCGACTCCAGCACTGAGTCGAACAATGACCAGGGCTCACCGGCGCTTGAACGGCGTTTAAACACACCCCGGCACATTGGCATGCCGGTTGAGAAGCGTAGCGCGGGACAGCGCAGCCGGAAGCATGCATCGCAATCGGGCAACCAGACGCTGGAGCGACGAAAGTGCCCTGGTAGTAACAACAGGTAGTTCAGGTACCTAAGCCCTAAACAATCCGAATTGAAAACTCAATAAAACCAAAAAAATTAAAATACATTTAAGCGAGTTAACACATAAATTAAGTAACTATGCATGGGCTAAATGTGCTCGAGTTCTCAACCAACTTTTCCAAAAAAATATTTTAAATGGATAAATGATGATTAATGAAATTAGTTTATGTCTAAGCTCTTGGGAGATTTTGGTTTTTTAATTTTTCTTTTTTATAAGTTGGTTGCACTACCACAATCTTTTATAGTTTTGCACATAGAACGAAAAACACAAATATTTCGTAAATACGTCAAAAATTCCCGTTGATTTTTTATAGTGCTGGCAGTGAGGTTGAGACCGCCGCCTCTTTGGCCGCCTCCATTGCCGCTATGACAGGCGGCGATATATCGAGCGGGTTTCGTCCGCCGGCTGCTTTTCACGATACACGCGAGTTTGGCGATCAGGCCGAGTGCGAGCGGGAACAGCGTGCCTTGGACCTGGAGGTGCAGCGCGTGATGGAAAACACCAGCGAGGCGCAGCTGGCGAAAATGGATCGCGAGGAGCTGACCTCACTGTTGGCAAGGTATGTTTAATATTGAGACGTGTAGAAACCATGGCTCCCAGTGCTTGACTGTAGTTTGTTGTTATGCATGCCTGTAGCGTCTACCAACCTTGAACTTGAACATGAACTTGAACCTTGAATCGCAAAAACTAACCAGCCTGCGACCCCTAGGTATCACGAGAAAAAGGAGCAGGAGCGCCATGAATACACGATACACGTTTAATAGTAGCCTAGCCGCCACAGAGCAAGGGCTGAACTAACTTAACTAACTTGGCCAGAAACACACACAGAGCCAATAATACAAAAAACACCGATATTCATACCGATACACTGAAACACAACTGAGGCATTTAACTGCATTTAATTAATTCGAGCGAGTCGAAAGCTCAAACTCAACTCTAATTGTTGTTTATTAAGTGTATAAAACTAAATTCTAGTTCATAAGACACAGCACGCGTAATTCTCGCTAACGCAATCAAAGACTATACAAATCTAAACGTACTATGTTAAAATGACTGTAAAAACCCACAAGAGTTGATTTATTCAATACTTCTCATATAACACACACACACACACACAGTATCTAGGAGAATACATAAACAAAAACATATGCGTTATGTTTCAACTTGTTGTGATAAATTGATTTTACAAGGGCAGCTTAATTGAACAAATTGTATTATTCAATTGGCACGTTCAATTATTGGTTGGTGTAATTACTTTGCCTTTTTGTTTTATTTTTGTTGTTTTGTATTTTTTTTACACACTTTTTAAGTCGCACAGTTGAATTATTGTTAGGTGTGTGTGTGCGCGCTTTAGCTGTTAAATTTAAGTCAAATATGATATTTATGGAATTTAATTTAATTAGATAATCAACAATGAAATTGTATTGGTATCTTAGGTAATTATATAATAAATATATCTATATCTATATACACATGTATGAATGTGAACCGAAAGAAAACAAAACCAAAACCAAAACAAAACGAAAATGCAAATACTAGCAGCAACATTAATTAAATAAAAGGTGTATTAAGATAAACAAAATCAATTTTGTGGTAATTTCATTAAAACTACATTTTTAACAACAAAACCCACAGCAAAAACAACCAAGCTCCAAATTGGTATTGGCAATGTCAGCGGTACAGTATCGTTTCGAAACGTATCGAGCAGCGTTCACCAGCCGAGCCACTATTCCAATATTTGTGTTAGCAAATGAGACTAACCAAATCAATCAAATGCACTACAGGCTAACCACAAGCCAGCGGTGGCAGTCAACAAATCTAGTTTGCAACAGCAACAGCAGCAACAACAGGAGAATGCATTTCGCTCAGTTGGATTTTAGGCATCACATCGTACTGTGAATTCAATTTAAGCTTATCTAAGCCACAATATATGTTTAAAGCTTTCTCACACACCCACATCACTGCTCACACACACACACACACATAGAGATGAGCACATTACGCATGCATGGTATTATGTTGCAATGTTTACCTGCGTCGTCAAAACTTTGTCAATTTCCAGGAATGTTGTTTGCAACTTGCCTTAAAGTCATGTCAATAGAGCAACATTTGTGCAACGCTTGGCACTTTGACAGCAGCAGCTAACGGTATTTTTATGAGTGCCAGCAGGCGACAAGCAGTGCGTGAGTAACTTATGAAAAGTGTTGCATCTTTTAGGCGCAGACAAAGTTCTTGTTGTGTATACGCAATGGAATCTCATTCAAATGCATTTCATGTAATTTTTTCCCTGTAGCACTACAAACCAAAACGCAAGTTGAGCACAGTGAACGAGACTTGATCGCGATTAGTGTTTTGAAGTGAAACTTTTGTTATTTACAATTTCCTCTTCAAATTGAAGTTTTAAATAGGCGGATTGAATACTTTGCAAACTTTTGATTGGAATCAACTTAACCCGGACTAATCACCATGCTAATTAGCTTTTGTTCTACTTGTTCGCACCACAAAATAGTTAATGTTTGCTAAAGGTGCAAGCCGTTAAGTCTACTTTTAAGCAGTCTTATTGCGTTGAAAAGACGCCGAGGAGCTGAGACAAAGTCAAACGGTAATTTAGCGAGTAGTATAGTTAAAAGCAATTTGGATACTCATGCATGTTTTATCAGCATGAAAATCCAAAATCGATATTGTAAGAGCCACTAGCAAGACAAGCATTAGTGTGTGGGTGTTGGCGTGTGTGTGCGTGGTTGACATAATTGTCGATGGCAGCACTTGGAGAAATGCACTCGACTGCTGGCCAAAATCGATTTCAATTAGTTAAAGTTTCTGGCTGTATGCTTATAAGCAAATAATCACTTAATGGCAATGGGATACAGACTTTTGGCATCAGTAGGACTACAGCTACATTGACAACGACAACAATGCAATTTAATCAAATGCAATGCCCGAAAATGGCAAAGGTTAGTAGTACACGCAGCACACTTGTTCAAAATGTACTTGTAATACAGACAGCATACACTCACACACTCACACATACACACACACACGAAGAAAGAGAGTCTGCATACAGCTAGCCACAGCTAACGCAGCTTGAAAGCAAACCACAGCAAAGAGGCGAGTTTGGGGCTAGGATGAGTTCTGCACTTGCATTTAATAACAACCAACCTATATGCAAATATACGCTACATGTCTGTGTGTGTGTGTTTGAGTTCTATTATTGCCATGTTTGACTGGGCTGCTCTGGGCCGCCTGTGTCATGTGTACGACATTATCTACACACAGACCCCGTCCCGTCTCTGTCCACCTCTTCGCATGCAAATGTGCGTTGATGCAGTTTGCCCAGTTGCAGCACATGGCGCCCAGCAGCGGCAGCTGCAGCAGCAGTTTGTACCTCGGCTCTCGTTTCGGCCATAGCTGAGATTGGTCGGATTGTAAGGAATTACCAGCTGCAGGCAGGCAGGCAGGCAGGCAACGCATTTAATTAAAATTTTCGAATTTCTAAAAGGTAAATTATTTTCATTTTCATTAAAATTTCATTTTATGCCCCAGTAGTCGTAAATTGCCAACAACTGTCTTCGTGTTAGTTCTGTAGGCCAGTAGTAAGCCCAAAGGCTCATAAATAATATGTGTGTAAAAGTAAATTTAAAGTAAATGCAAACATTGTTTGCTTGAGTGATTGGACGTTTTCAATGAGATTTCAAGTGCAGCTTAAGGGATTATTATATGAGATATTTTTAAGCTTTCTGTCTAAATCACAGTATATTTTGACAACTGACAATCTTTAAAGCGAATATTTAGCTGTCTGCATTACGCTTGGTCGGCTTCAATAAGGCAAACAGCCAGCAGCCAACTTAACAAAATGAGGCAAGCGCATCGAAAGTTGCCACAGTCTCAGCCACAGAACTGCCAAACTACTATGCCAAAGCCACATGCATATATGGAAAACTATATACACGGAAAACTTCACTGCACCATAAACAATTTTTTAAATCGAGAAAATTTAAAGTAAGTATATTTTGTCTTTAATTAAAATACAACAAAAACAACGTTTAATAAAAGAAAGTTTATTTTACACACATAACTATGTGATTTTTCTGAGTGTACCTGCAGATAAGATTGGGTACGAGAGAGCTGCGGTTACGGTTAAGCCTGCCAAAGGCTTGCTGGTGCAGATGCATGCTTTATAAAGACACTGAATAAATATAAAAAAAAGAATATGCAAAGAAGTGTTACAAATACAAACTCAACCATCAACCCACGCGGTATGTTGGCCTGCCACTGCCACAACTCCGTTCGCCTTGCTTCTAGCCAGCCAAGTGCTATTCATGTGGGACTCACTTAAATAAAGTGCTTTTGCATTGCCCGCCAGACGGTTGCGCTTGGTTTGGGCGCGGCATGTGGGCGGAATGATAGCCGGATGCTGCAATGTGGTTGCGAGCTTTGCAGTGGCTGCTGTGTCTGTTCCGTCTGCAGCTGAGCGTCATCATTATTTGAATTATCACAGGTTTAGCTAGCACAGAGAGTGCACAGTGCGCAACATGTGCGGCACTCAATTCATTCATAATACAATCATAATCTTTGCACCGCTCAACTATTTAGAACAAAAGCCATTGTAAGTGGCGTTTAGCCAGTCTGTCATTTTGTCAGTCATTGCAGTTGAATTGAAGGAAGTTACTTTAATTCAACAAACGTTGCGTTTTCCCCAGGGCTTAGGCCAGAAACAGTCAGAAGAAACAAAAAAAAACGGTTGGAATAATTAAAAAGTGCAAATTTCAAGTACTACGGAAATATTACATAAAAAGTTCCCTTCTTGTTGAATTCATGCAGCTTTTTAAGCTATAAAGAGCTGAATCTGTAAGCTTGGTAATTGGAAAGATTCGTTGAAAAGTTGAAAAGAAAACTCCAAAATTAATATAGCACTTCTATGGGACAGGATATGTCCGAGCCTGTTGGTATAACTTTACTTTACCCTTCAAGCCCATTTAAAATGGACGCAGCGTATAACAATGAAATTAAAAGGAGAGCGAGATACCATATGCATATGAAGCATAAGCTCGAAACTAACATGCTATCTTTACGCTTGGTCGGTACGTATCCTGAACTCAGCAACTACAAAAACAAGTTCAGCTTCAACAACAGCAACAAGAACTGCGACTGGTTAAGAGTTTTTTGTATGCATATCGAGCTTTTTTCCTTGCCCTTTTACTTGCCTTTGTTTTTGTTCATTCAACGTTGATCGCTTTCATATACTAAACTTGTGTGTGAGGTGGCTTAAAACAATGCCTGCAGTTGTCGCCATCGACATGGAACTGATACAACTGGAAACGCAACCAATTGTGTGTAAGAGCGTCAATTCAATGCAGAACGCTTATGGAAATCCAATGAAAAGCTCACAAAAAATGTGTTAAATGTTGTAGCAAAGGAGACAGAACAGTGAACTGCAGCTAAAAGGTTATTATTTCCAAAGATTTCATATATTTGAAGAAAATAATTGGAAATCTTCATTTCAGATTTCTTTGATACCCGAATGAAACTAGTGTTACAGTTATGAAAAATCTGTTTTAGAGCCATGGTAAATTTTTATTTTTTCATTTTTATTTTGTTTGTCTATTAGTTATTAAGCTTTGTTAAAATCATTCAACCGAGGTCAAAGCCTGAATCAAATGGTGTTTGGGGGCTAGCCGAAGGCCAGCTCATGCTGCTCAGACAATCGATAATATTACAAATTGTAATTAGAGCAAAATGAGGAATAAGAAAATGTTTCTATTAATTAAAGAGACGGTAAATTAATTGCAGCCACTGCAAATCTCTGCCGCAGGCCCGGAAGAAGGGGAGATTTTGTAATCAGGTCAACAGCGGGCTGATTATTCGCAATGTGCATTAAGTCGTCGGACGGGGAATACACAAAGGAGAGATACACACAGATACACAAATAAACATGAGCACAAAAATTTTGTAAACAGTTTGTCCTTACTGTTGAATGAATGGAGGCTACAATTTAGTTTGAAACTTATGGGGGAATACGGTGTGAAAGCCTCTATCTCTCTCTTTACTTCTTTCTTCATTCAATCGATTATAAGCTGATTTGAGAATTTACATCTACAACTTGTAAAGGTGTTGGAAGTTCTTTTAAAGTCGGCTTTGAAATTATTTTGATTTAAAGACATGACCAACTACTTATTGAACTGTAAAAGCAAACAAAGAAGGTAGAATAATGGTAGAGAACTAATTCTGGCTTTGATTTTAGCCCGAAGCTAAAATTTTCGATTGTACATTGGTTTAATGTCTTGATTTATTTATTTATTTGAAGCTTGTTTGGTTGTTCATCGACACAGCTCTTAGGAATTCAATGACAACAGATAAGCGTTTGCCAAAATAAAAAGATTCAACAGCGGAAATGAAAATTCATGAGTATAAAATTCTAATCAAAAAGAAAGAAAGAAACAAGGGATACACTGACAGATACAGATACAGTAGCGATGTCAGCAGTGGCAGCAGCAGAAAGAGAGAGCAGCATAAGCAAAGCATAAGAAAGCGAAGATGGTAAAATAGAAACAGGAAAATAAGTTGAAAGGCACTTTTTACACTTGAGTGCTTGAGCAAAGCGTGTCGCATGGTACCGGAAACGGAAATTCATAGCCGGACTGAGCACGGCTACTTGCTTTGTCGGAACGGATGGACGGCCAGTTCTACAGCAGTCCCATGTCAATACTACACAGTTGTTGGTTGGGGTGCCAAAGGGGAGGTGAGAAGACAACTCACAATAATGTCAAAGGCAAAAATGCAAATGGAATTGCTGCTGCTGCTGAGAAATTGAAAACGAGTCGCAATATTTAAAAAGCCAATTGCCTTTGGCCCCCATATAAAATATGCAATAGAAGCATCAGCAGCCGCATCAGCATCAGCTGCGGCAAACGTTTCTGTCTCCAATTCTTTCTCTGTGTTTGTATCTGTGTCTGTGTCTCCTTTCTATCTAAAGTGCACTCATTGCTCATGCATGCTAATAATATGCATGAAATGTATGTTTAATTACCACAGCCGAGTTTGCAAGATACAAAAAAGTTTGACTCGAGTGCAAATGCGTTTTTCAAATGCAAATCTCTAACTTTAATTATTTAACTTATTAATGATGCAACAAAGGTACGGCTGTAATGCATTATTCATGAGCCACTTGCTGCTTTGCCTCCATTGCAATTGAAATCAGACATTTGGCATCAAGCAAATTTGTGAGAACTAGAGGAAGACAGAGAGCGCGCTTGAAGCATGTCATCTTTGTCCAGCTTTGATTTGCATAAATGTTCTGTGCAGCTCAAAACCTGCCAGATTACAGGTCAGCGGCAAGCTGCCAAACGAATCAACGAGCCGTTTAACAGGTGAGGAGGCCGCTAGTTTGCCGAATTGCTGTAGCTTATTAATGCATCGCTTGTCTTGTTTTAATTACTCTAATTAAATGTTGAACAGGCAACGCTGTCAATTTCTGGGCCAAGCGGTTAGTTCACCTTTTTGGGTTACCAAATCCCTCTCACATTTGTGTGTGTGTGTGTTTGCTTGCGTGTGTGTTCACATGTGCATGTCGAATATCCAAAAGAAGCTGTGGACTGTTGCTACTGCTTCTGTTGCTTCTGCATAGGTTAATCAGAAATGGGCCAACAGAATTTGGCCGTTAGATGTCCTCAATCTGGCTGCCAAACACCGAATTGGATATGGAGTTGCTTTTCCGAATATCTTTTTGACCAGGTTTTGTGCAAAATGCAGCAAAGCCTGTTTTGCATAACTAGGCTAATCAAGGGGTTAACACTTAGAATGCCATGTAAGATTTGTAAATGCAAAAGAACGTTGACTTTTATTGAGGCAAGCCATCAAGAGATGTTTTAACTGCCAGGGTTTGCATACTTTGAAATAGTCAAGTTAAAGTCGCTTTAAAATATTTCTCCAACTATAGCACGAACAAAGAGATCTTTCTTTTAAAAATAAGTTAACTTTCTTTGTGTTAATCACGTGCCTATTGGCATCGTTATGCAATATTAAATGGTACTGGTTAAGTAGCTGGAACATTTTATAAGCTTACATTTCCTTCGTCTTGAAGCTTGACTATATATATAACAAAAAACTTCGCCAGCGGATGCAAACTTTCGGATTGAATATGGGAAATTGCAATTTTCGCTATAGATAAAGACTAATAGAATTTTTCAATATTCCCATTTTACAATTTAAATATATATTTATATATATATGCATAAATTGTTCATATCTTTTTATCTGCTCCTTTGGTTTGTTAAGCTGTCTTCGCGTGTCGCTCGCGCGCTCCTTTTGCGTCCGCCTGCTTGCAGAGAGCAAAAGAGCAAACTGTCAATTGGCTTCAATCAAATCAGCGCATTAAAATCGCATTAATGTCGATGGAGCGAAGTTAAGTAACGTCATTTGCCCAACGCAACATGAAATCTTTGACAAGATGCTGCAGGGCAAAGTGGGGCAATGGATGTGTGTGTGTGTGTGTGTGTGCCTACCATAACGAAACTATTTTTCACACGACTGAGCCAGTGCTGCCAGGTTAGCTTATTTCAGGCTAGATCTAGTATATTTGAAAATGGAATAGTTTATAAATTTGCAAATTGCTTATAGCTATAAATCTAGCATTTTTCAAAGTTGATATAGCATATTCTAGCATTAAATTATATTCGTGACTTGAAAGAAATATTTCATAAATTTAAAGTGTTCCACAGCTTAAAAATTGTTCATATAAAGCCGATTGTAACGTTAACTTAATCAATATGAAATTGGATTGGTATTCTAATCGATAGTGTCATCGATATGTGGGCTGATGCATTTTTTAATTTGGAATTGAGAAGTGAAAAGTGAAAAGAAGTCAATGTTGCAAAAATGCCTTAAATAATTTATAAACAATTATTGCACAGATTGATAAGATTCAGAATTGTTAATTATTATAATTATACTAATTATTTTTCACAGCTTCAACTGGCCACATTATAGTAAAATTAAAACAAACGATAAAGGGGGAATGAGACGGGGGTAAGGGGAAGGGGGATAAAGTGAAGGGGTGAAGGGGGAAGAGGGGGTGTGTGAAGAGGGGTGTGTGTGAAGAGGGGGGGGGGATGTGTGTGAAGAGGAGGGTGTGTGTTAAGAGGGGGGTGTGTGAAGAGGGGGGGTGTGTGAAGAGGGTGGTGTGTGAAGAGGGGGGTGTGTGAAGAGGGGGGGGGGGGGGGGTGAAAAAGGGGGGTGAAGAGGGGAGAGGGTGAAGAGGGGAGAGGTTGAAGAGGGGGGAGGTGGTAAGAAACACGATCGATAACTGCACTTGTTAACTTATATTGGGCAAAGGCAATGGTCCGAGGCCTGGGTTAGGTATGTGCTACAGCCTAAACCAGTTGGGAATTACAAGCCCAAACATAAGTAAAAGTTTTGAAGCAAACACATTACAGTCTTATTGAAGGATAATAAAGTAGTTTACAAGCACGCCTCCCCCCCCCCTCTTAGACCTGTTGGGAAGGGGATGGGAGGAGAGGGGGTTGAGAGGGGGAGGGGGAAGGGCAGGTAGTATAAAATACGATCGATAACTGCTCTTGATAACTTCACTTGGGCAGAGCAACTACTGATGAATTCAACCAATGGTCCGAGGCACTTTTCTGGGTTAGCTATAGGTAACAACATAAACCAGTTGGGAATTACAAGCATTTTTTTCTTGCATTTGGATATAGCTTACTTTTAGCTTGTTCTAGCTTATTATTTCCCAGAATCTAGCTTATGCGGGCGCCCAAAACCTGGCAACACTGGACTGAGCTAAGCTGGTGAAAGGCAAAAGAGAGAGAAAGAGCATTGAGTGTAGCGTGTAAGAGTAGATGTAGGTTTCTCGCCTTTATAGTTTGTTGCAATGTCGCATTAGCGATAAATTGATTAGCTCTTATGAGATGTGCCGCCAACATGCCAACATCGTAAGCTTTATCAAAATGAACGTTGAACAAACAAAATCTAATTAGCTTTCGAGGCGAAAAAGTTTTAAAGGGGGTTGGTGGTGGAGTGTGGTTAACAAAACTAAATTTTCTTCCAGAATATGCAGTGCAACAGCAACAACAAATGGCAGCTACTTAACAGGAAAAGCGTTTCAAGTTTGCCATCAGAGCGCACATACTAAGCTTCATTTGCTAAATTGATGCATGCACTCGTGCACCCACATTTACAGCCCGCACACACTCTCACCCTTACACACACAAACACACACCACTTATACTAAAGCAAGTCGTAATGGCTCGAAATAACCGCAACCAAATAAAATTCAATCTGTGAAATGTTCTCTTCTTGCATTTTATGCTGACAATCTGCAAACATAAGTGCGCCACAGCCACAATCCATACACACACACACACACTTATACACAGAATGGGCTGAGATTGCAACTAGTACACTACGACAGCGATTGCCATAGCCCAAGTTAAAAAGCACTCAGCTAACAACAGCAGCTCGTACGTAACTCCGGAAATAGCAAAAGACATGCCAGTTGAAGCCGAAGCCAGCTCAGCTTGCGCCCTTACCACCCACGACCTTCCCCCCACCCACGACCTTCCCCCCACCCACGACCTTCCCCCCCCCCCCCTCCCTCTTCATACACCCCAACATTTTCGCTCTGCACTGCATCAGCATCAGCGCATTATTGGATGATTTATTGACGTCGATATGCTTAGTTGAACAGCACACAGACAGCGGCAGCCTGGCAGCCATTTTTGGCGTCTGTGCGTGCGTTAATGCAAACCAACACTAACACACACACACATACATTCACATCCACATCAAGCGATCTGCAACATTGCGAAAATGTAGCTCGATTTGAACATGCCACATTTGAGATTGGGCACGCGTTTGTGCAGCGTGTCATAGATTTGCATTCCGGCCCAAAAATCGACAGCCCTACAGGGCCAGAGTCCAAAAATCATTGAATCATGCATGCATTTTGACGCTGATAACATTTGCGTGCAAGCGAAATGTGGCATAAACTAATTGCATGCAGCAAAAGATTGGGTTTGCTCTTAGCCGCGGGCTTAGTTTCAACTTCTTTGATCGGAAATTTGGAAATTTGTCAAGAGGCATATTGAATGGAGAGAGAGCAGCATCATTGCATTGCGTTGCTCTTGGCGAAACTAATCAATTTTTTATAGTGCGCTTAGCTCGACAGCCACTCGACGGCATTTACGACGATGACTTGTCAAGTGGGACACACATACGCTGGCGCACACACACACACACACTAGCACACATCCGTTTTGCCAAATATTTACTTCCGTCAAATCAACAAATTCATACATTTTTGATGGGATTGCAGCTGCAATATATGGACTTGGCAAATGTCACTTTGTGCATTCGACTCCCTGTCCACAGCAGCAACAACGTGTGTGTGTGTGTGTGTGTGTGCGAGCTCGTTAGACGAGAGCTAAAAGTGCACTGCATGTCTTATTGCCAATTGTCAACTGATACGCTGGCAGCAACAAGCAAGCAACAAACGGAAATGTGCACTTGCATTTCTTATCTTTATTCTATATTTGCTTCTTTTTCATTCTGTTGCTCGAAACTGGCAGCAGTCAAAGCCAGCGGAAGTTGTTGTTGAAAGGAAGTTGCATTCATTGCTATTATTTATGCAACTCCATTTGTGCAACATTCTCTTATTTATAACGTTATTAAACTTAAGAGCATTGCTTATTGCAACTATTTACAAAAATCCTTTGTTCGATATGACAACCTCGAAGTGATTTATTTGCTACGAGCTTAATTGGTGTATAAATTGAATGCCTTGAAGGCTTTAAGTAAATTCAATGAATGTAGCTTTGAAATATGCCAGTTGCCATTACTTTTCGCACGTTCGACAGCTAAAGAAAAGCACTCAAACTGATTACCTTATTTATACATAGCTTGGGCTTGGCAGAAGTTTAAATCGACCACCTCAGCTGATTTATACGCGCCCAATCGAAAAGAATAAAAACCAGCACACAATTGCCAACCAGCATTGAAAATCTATATATATATATATATATATAGATAAGACAAGTCTGTGTTGTATGTTTGTGTTTTAGCTGTTGGCTGTTAGCAAAGACAATCGAAGTTAGAAGGTGTCGTAAATTCGTTAACATACAATACACATTGCCAACTACCCATTGGACTGTGCATATTGAATGTAGCTTTTTCAGCTAACATCTGCGTTGGGGTGGAAGCTTTCTGACGCAAGACAGGTGTAAATCTTTAAGTTAGGTTGAAGTAGGAAACGAATGGAAACAATCTTTAAGAATTTATAATCGATAATTATTTTTTTCCATTAATTTTGACTCATCAAAAGATAATCCATAAATTATTTATCTCTTGTTGCGAAAGTCAACTTAACATGCTCAAAAGTTTAGTTTTAGTAAGACTCAATCTTATAAATACACAATGAAAAGTTAAAGTTGTTTGTTTTATGTAGTTTTTGTCTCGCTTTTTGCAACATGCGAAACAGCATCTCAAGAAAACTACAGTAAACAAAAGGCTTAAGCAATTTAATTACATTTCCGCTTGAAGCATGTAAATTGATCAATAAACTTGTGAAATAAATTGTATAAAGTAGCTGCTTTTATTATTTGATGTGTTTCAGATAAGTTTTGTGCATTGATTGCTGGGCAGGTGAAAATTTCTTAGGTCCTGCTATATTGTGCATAATCACTTTTTGTGGCTTGTTGCTGTTGACAAGTTAAGAAATGTCAATTCGAGTGTCGCACACGGACATTTAATGAGCTAAGCTCCTCAAACATAAGCATAAAGTTAATTAAACTTGAGTAAAGGGAAACTTTTCATCCAATTGACAGCTAATTAATTTGCCAATGAGCCATTGCTTTGCGGCCACCTGCCCAGGTTGACAAGCTGTCTTAATTGTCAATTGGTGCGCCTAAGTTGTTCGCAAAGGCTGCCCTTTATGACAGCGACAATTGGCGCTAATTAGCCTGGATTATACAGTGCGTAAGACGAACGGCGTTGCTAAGGTACCTTCTACCATATACACTGGCATATAAATTAAATTGCGGGCGATGCGTATAAATTTTGGGCATTAACATCCTCATTGCTGGGAGCAACACGCAATGTCGGTTGGGCACGGAAATGGACGCTGATGCGGACGCGAATTTACGACTCGTCCATTGTAATAAATTAGCCAAACTTGTTACGCAAAACTGAAAATGCCAATAAAAATGTTGAAAAACAGAGCCGCATAAATAATGGCCAACCCAGCGGTGCTCTCGCTTCCATTTTCAACTGAGGACTCGCACAAAATGTTTGGTAAGCCATTTTAAAATCCAAAAGTACCAAACAAACAGCCCAAAAACGGGCATAAGTGCAAAGCAAGCACAAAAGTACGAACAATCGTCGAATACTTTTTGTTCAAATGCAAAAAATCAATCAGTTTAATTACAACTAAAATGAGAAAAAGAAAGAGCGAGAAAAACATGTTAAAGGAACGAATAAAATGTAAGGACGATAAGCGTACTTGCATATAGTTTCATTAGTGAAGAAGTTTACAAAATCACTTAGCCAAGTTTTTTTTTTCGGGGGCATGCATTGCATTAGTTGTATTTGTGCAGAGCTTAAAAACGCACTGCACTTCAAAAGCAAATCAATTGAATTTGCGCAATGTTGCTAAGCCCCAAGCCAAGGCAACTTTTTTGACTCTGCAGCTGCAGCACAAAAGGTGCACCAGCCAAGGCACTGAGCTGAGCTGACAGACTGACGAACTGAGTAAATGACTGAATGGCTATCATCCTAGCTCGTCTCAACAATGAGTTGTTGCGCACAAAGTTTTGAAAAACTTTCGAGTGGCTGTCGGTCCAGGCTCGAGCAGCGCAGTCAAGTGTATATTGAGAGAGAGAGAGAGAGAGAGTGGCTTTCGGCGTCTTTTATCTAATTTACTCAGGCAGTTCAGTTTGTCCAAAAACTCAGTCAGTCAGTCAGTCAGGACGACAGGCAGTCCAAGCCAATCACGACTTGCAACGTTTTTATTATTTTACATATTTAACTTTTGCTTTGCTAATAAGTCTTGGCTTTAGCTAAACGCTAGCTGCTTCTGTTTTTTCCTGCTGCTCTTTGCTTAAGGCAAAAAGAATAAAGGCGTGAGACAAAATGCAATTTTTCCACTAACTTTTGGGCATTTAAATGCAATTCACATTTGAAAGTTTGGTTTAATTAATTCATTTAAAGTTTCTTTCTACTTGGAAAAATGATTTTTTATTGAGTTTTCTTGCGAGATTCTCTTTTCAGAAAATAGTGCAGATAACGATGTTAATTAGAGCACATAGTATATGCAAAATATGAAAAGAATTTTTATATAAAAATAAATTTGAAGAAAATGACATAGAAAGTGAAGGAAGAAAATACTGCAATAAGAGCCTTATTCTACATATTTATGAACATTTTTGATTGCAAATAACAGCAGACCAGGCCATATAAATACTAGCAGACATAAAGCAATTATAAAATGCAATCGAATCATTTACATTCAGAAAGTTAGGTGTGTTTGTGTGTGCTAGTGGCATTAGGTCACGTGCTGTCCCAAAAGACAATGTGATCGATATGCGAAAACTGCAACTAGACCACAAAACAACGTAAGGCAGCAGGATATGCCGACATTGTCCTTAGACATTCAGTCTTTACCTGTATGATACTATTTTGTGAAATGCCCAGGGAGCTGTGTACACACACACACACACACACACACCCACACAACATGAAAGGACACACAATTGTCTATGTGTGTGTGTGTGTGTTGAATACATACACATAGCCGTACAAACATATAAACGGGATTACGTGTCTCAAGGGTTATGCAAGCAAGCTTCCGTTGTAAATTGATTTTGTAGCAGGCCGAAGGCAAACACAAAGGAAAAATGAAAGGCATTTTATCAACTTATTGTTAAGGGCTTCGATATCGAAGTCCAGTCTAAAGCCTGAACACAGAATACATACATACAAACATATATTCTGTACTACAAATCTGCTCATAAGCTATGCGAACTCCCTTCTTTGTGTATTAGTGTGTGTATGTCGAAATCACAATTTCACCGCCTGACCAGGTTTGCGCAAAATATCGAGTGTGCAAACTTCCCCTCTCTGTCTCTTTCTTTCTCTCTCTGTCATTCGCTCTTCTTCCCTTTTCAGAAGCGTCATCAGTTTTTGGCCTATAAAGCATAAATATGCATATTATTTTTTAAAGGCCGTGCACTGATTGCGTCCTGCATATTAGCCAGCCAAGCGTAAAAGGTATAAACAAGGCTTGTCCCTGCCAGGCAAGCATTCAGACAATTTGCCAGTTTGACATTTGGCAACGATTAATTGGCTTGTGCTATTCATACGTATCGCATGTATGTTTATATACACATATGTATATGTATATATATCCTTCTTTGAAGTGTTTTCAATTAGTTTTCAATGCGCTTTTTGCCCGAACAAAGTTCTCAATCCCCTCTCAATTTTTTTGTTTGCCCGTAAATTGACTACAAGTTGAGCCAAAGACCCTTCAATGACAAGATATTGCAATTGGTAAGAAAAGGCTTTACAGTTATTTCGTCTCAGAGTTTCGCTCTCAGAAATAAACTGTGCGATGAGTGTGAGAGAGCGCGATAGCGTTTTTGTTTCAGTTGCCCTTGCACTCACCGACCCGTCAAGTGTACGACAAGCGGCAGGCCAGCGCCAACCAAGGACCGTAAAAATGATTTAGTATTTGCTTGACGAAATTTTTGTTGTCAAATAGTCAATGAATTTTGTGTGATGACAGTTTGATGAGAATAAATTATAATAATAATAGTTCTTGTTTGCACTTAGTAATAATAAATACCAAACTACTAAACAACATATATATATGTGTATACAGATTTCGATCATGAAAATATTTGAAAATGTTAAATTAAGCAAAATACTTGTCTTTTGAAAGTGTATTGAAAAGATAAAAGAACAATTTTTATACATTGCAGCAATTAAAATTATTTATATAACTGTATCCAATCTAACAGGGTGATCAATGTAATAAAGAATATGAAGAATGTACTCACCGTTAGCAGCAACAACACACGTACAATTCAGTTCAATGCAAGAGCTCTCTCAATCTCCTCTCTCTCTTTTTTTCACTGAGCACTTTCACAAAAACAAAAAGCACACACAACAATAGTTAAATGAGAGAAATCTCATCTCTCTTTTCTCATATATTTTTTTAAAATATTTTCACTGCACTTCACACACAAGAAAAAAATAAAACAAAGTAATTAATAATATCTTCAATGCTTCGCTTATTCTAGAGATTTTCAGCGCGCTAAACGCAACAACAACACACACGTATGGGCGCGGTTATCCTCTCTCTTTATTTTTTTTTTTTATCTGCGACCCGGCAAAACAGCAACAAATTGGCGCGCGTTTCTCAACTTTTCGTTTGCTTGAAAACGCTTTAAAATGCAAGTGCACGGCGATTCTATAATGTTAAAGGCACTCTGCGTATGTTAAGTGCGTTACATAAACACAATTTGACTATTAATATAAGGCGTATCACTTTTAATTAAATAAACAAACGGACGATAAACTCCCAGCGATGTAAAGACGCGCACAGTTCCAGGCTTACTGCCTTTGTGGACAAGTGAAATTCGTGGACTTGTGGAAGGAAACGATCGCTCTCTGCAGTTAGAGCCGGACAGTTCTTTTTACATCTCTATTCACGAAGTTAATGTTCGTGTGCAGCAACAACTAAATAGGCAAGCAGTTTTGATACATACATAAACATCGCGAATTGAGATATAAAAAAAGAACATATGTATTTTATACAAAAAAGTACAAAAGGACAAAAAGCTCATTGATCCACAACTTAAGAATAAGAAAAGCAGTAAGCAATAAGTGTGAGCGAGCGAATTAGCGGATAGCATGCACCGTTTTTGTTTCAGTTGCCCTTGCGCTCAGCGGCCCATCAATTGTACGACAAGCGATGTAATTTTTTTCTACTGTCTCTCTTCTCACAGTATTGTGTTTGTTCGAAGAGAACGCAAGTATGTGAAAAATTATTTAAATATTATTAAAAAAGGGTATAATGGTTTTGTGCAAAAGTATGTAACAGGCAGAAGGAAGCATCTCCGACCCCATAAAGTATATATATTCTTGATCAGCATCAACAGCCGAGACGATATAGCCATGTCCGTCTGTCTGTCCGTCCGTCCGTCTGTCTGTCTGTCTGTCCGTCTGTCTGTCTGTCCGTCTGTCTGTCTGTCTGTCTGTATGTCTGTCTGTCTATCTGTCCGTCTGTCTGTCTTTCCGTCTTTCAGTCTGTCCGTCTGTCCGTCTGTATAAACGCAACTTTTTTCCACTCACTAGATGGTTGAAGAGACCAGGAGATAAGAATGAGATGAAGAGAGAGATGATAGGACGTAATGAGAAAAGAGTAAGAGAGTAAAAGATTGAGCAGCTCGTGAGTAAGCTCCAAAGCATCATAAAGTTAAGCTGATGGCGTGAGATGAAGAGTCAGAGTTATAAAAGAGATCGAGCCAAAAATTATCACTTTCCTACAGGCACCGTCAACTAAAACAATCGTGAATTCTGACAACCTTACCTGAATTCATGAGAATCGAGTAGAAGGATTTAAGAATTTGACTATTATGAATCAAGTTAAAACCTTAACGGCAGGTTGCCTATAATTATACTCGTTACCGAAGGCAAAGATAACTTGGGGCTGGCAAATCGATAAATTCGATAACTCGAAACCGATAAATCCACATATTTCGCACATCCTTATAGCTAGAACTACCAAATTTGGCAAGAATATAGCTACTGGCAACCCCCAAACAACTGCATCATTTGGAGCCACACCCACCCATGCCGCCCCCAGCCCCCCCGCATTTTAAAGTCAAAAAAGCATATATCTCCCAAAGTTTTTGAGCTAAAGCCACCAAATTTAGTTTAAAGATAGGTGATGATGGCCCCCCAAAAACTGCATCAAAAGTTTGGAACTACGTGCACCCATTCCACCCGCCTTTCCCCACGTTTTCTAAACTTTGAGCTAGAGTCACAAAATTTGGTAGGAAGACAGATGGTGGCATAGACTTGACGGGCCACTGAGTGCAAGGGCAACTGAAACAAAAACGGCTGCACATGCTATCTGCTATCGCGCTCCTTCACACTTATGGCTTGAGGCTCAGTAACCCGAACTTAACTTGACTTGAACTTGATTTGAACTTGAACGTGAAATTTGCGATTACCCGAACTTAACATAACGTGAACTTAACTTGAACCTGAACGTAAACGTCGATGCGACCGTGCGCATGAACTTATCGACCTGCTGTTTGATATTACCAAGCATCCAAGCAGCCCTATTTTTGCTGGATCCTTAAAATATTTGCTACCTTTTCTGTATTAAAATTCGTTTTCTCGCACCTTACAAATTAGCCTATGCTCATCCATTTTAGCTGCTCATCAATCAGCTGTTTGAACTGGAACATGAACGTAACTTGAACTTAACCTGAACTAGCTTTAACTTAAATTTGAAATTATGTTTTCTGCAGGTTGTTAAGTTAAGTCAAGTCAAGTCAAGTTCAAGTCATGTTAAGTTCGGGTAACTGAGCCTTAACTCCTTTTGTTATTCTGTATACCATTTGAAGTATTTCTGAGGCGAACCCCTGAGTCAAAGCTTTTCTTACCAATTGCAATATCTTGTTATTCAAGGGTCTTTGGTTGAGCCAAATGGCCAGCCTGCTCACGGCTTAGTAATGGAGGCAAAATAGTCGGACAGAGCTTTAGCTAGCTGTCTGCTAATTGCGCAGACACGGCCACACATTCACAAATTTCACCTAACAAGTTTACTGGATAACAGCAGCAGCAAGTTTCTCTACCAAATGAGCGCTTAAACGAACAGCCAAAACAACAAAAACAACACAAAACAAAAGTGAGCCAAAGCAAAAATAAAAAAAATTGAACTGACAAAACTCCGAGGACATGTACGCCAAATTGGCGCTCAGCTGGATTAGCTGATGTCCAGTGGCGTTCTACATATGACAACTGCGAACAGGTGTCCCATAGAGCCTGTACAAACATTTGCCTGAACTTTGCATCTGCTATTTTTCTAGCTTTTTCTCGTATGTGTGTGTGAGCTTGTGTAGCCGGACTAATTTAGTGAACATCTGTGGCAGTTGAGCTTTGACATTGCCTTTTTTTGCATGGCAACCCAAACTAATGCATTGCACTCGAATATTAATGTTGATTATGTGAACTCTACCAACCCAACCACTCAAACTGCCTGGGTCATCAACATAATTTAGTCGACTCAGTCTGTTTAGTTGCCCATTCTCCTTCGATTTCCTCTTCCTCTGCAAATGCATATTTTATGCCTTTTATCATAATTTTTGCGTTGATACTGCAAACGCATAAAATTAAATTCAATTCATTCCGATATGCTCTACTTATATATGAATATATGTATATATGTTACTTTACACACACACACACACACACACACACATACTCACACTTTTATGTGCGGTTGGCTATCTGGCGGCATTATGTTTGCGTAATGCGCCGTTTTGGTCAATGCATTCAAATTTGATATAAAGCATTATCCGCTTTGGTCGCGCCTCTTTTGTATTTAGTTGTTGTTGTTGGTGTGCAATTTTTAGGGCGCAACAAATTGTCATTTACATAAATTGCCGTTAATATATTGCAGTAGGATGGATAGAAGTTTCGTCCTTTAGTGTCAAGTAGTTTTCATTTTTGAGTCTCTTGATAATGAATTGAATTTAAGGCATTTATACGTGAATCCAGCAACTATGTTTTGGGCTCAGGACACTATTAAGTAAATTAAAACTTAATTCTCATTGAAAGCTTGCAGCTTCTTAAAAAATACTTTAACAACATTTTATCCAAAGTATCTGTTCTCTATTTTACTTTATTTGTCAATGTTATTTCTCTTCTCCTTTGCAATTTCTCTGTTGTAATAAAAATCTAATTAAATTAAAAAGTGCACGATTTCGAGAACTTCAATTCGCCTAAGCAACAAACATTGTGCCATATCAACAACGCCCATTTTATTGAATTCGCTCGTGAAATAAAAATTTATTTTCTGCCTGCCCGCATGGCTAACCCACTAACAACTCCGCCTTCTTCTAAAGCTTCCTTTCACTCCTCCACGGTCGCAGTCAATCCGAAAGCTTAAAATGGAGGAACAAACGTTGTAAAAGAGAAAAGAAGAAAACATTAGTGAAAGAGCCGGCAAACTGATGATTTTATCACAGCCACCATTTTTTCTGCTTCAACTGTGGCGTTGGCCTTTTATTCAATTTGCGCGCTTCATTCAAAATGTGCGCCAGGCAACTTTTGGCCGGGATTGAACTTTTTGACATTGTTCTTTAGTAAGCATAGCCTCTATTAGAACGTCATAGCAATACGACGACCATTTAAGTGAGCTGTATTACATTTACAAACTTTATTTGGAAAAACTAAAATGTTGTCATTCTAAATATAACCTTCAAGCAACTCAAGCTAGACAACTCACTTTATTGAACTAAAACATATTTATAAACTCATAATAGACTCAAATCATTTCATGGCTCTGCTTTATTACGATAAAACCATAAACAGTCCTTACGAATTAATATTGGCAGCACTTAATGAAACGACGACAGCCATCTCAATTCAGGAATTGGGGCAATATGTTGGCCAAAAAACTGAGTTTCCAGCCAACGTTTGCTACAAGATCATCCTAGAGGCTCTAGATGAGGGCTTGGCACGCAAAACCATTCGACAAGTGGGTGAACTCTACGCGGCCATGCCACCCATGCCAGGCAAAGTGAGGAAAAAACGAAAGCAGAACAAAAACGTGAACAGGACTTAAAAAACAAGACAGCGTTCGAGTAAATTGAAGCTGAAGCGAAGCTGAGCTAAGCTGTCCGAAGAGCCAGAGCAACAACGACTAAGATAATTAATTCATAATTCTATGAGTATCAGCTCGAGTGTTCGTAGAAGTGCACCGCAAACACTTTATTAAAATTAAAATTTATCTAAATTGCGGCGGCAAGCCATTTTGGCCGCAAAGTACTTAAACAACTTCGTCGACTTCTACCAAGCAGATGCTGCCGACAATCTAAGAGGGGGGGAGTAACAGTAAAACCTCTGCTAAAATTGAGGGTGTTTCATTCTCAGATTGCTGTTGTTGCTTCTCAAGTTGTGTAAGTGTGCGCTGTCATTCAGTCTGCCAGTTTGTCAGCCAAGCCTCAGGATCGCCTTGACTGCTCTAGAAATTGAAGGTTTCTCTTGCTCGGTGACTATCTGCTAGTTGTCTTTGGCTAAAACTTGTCAAAGTGGCGGCTGGCAACACCTTGCGTTTTTCAATGTTGCCAACACGTTGATTTATTATATTTGACAGTTTTTTTTTTTCTATTTACCTGCACTTCAATTTGCACATTGTGTGGGCTGTGCATAATTTATGTGTATATGCAGTTTGCGGTTTGTAGCTCGTGCACCATCTTTCATTTCCGCCTTTACTTCACGTTTTTATTTCATTTATTTATTTTACAATTAGACAAAGTGAAGTCAGACAATCAGACAGACAGAGACTGCAACTGTTGAGGGTTGCAACAGCCTAAGTGTGTGGGGGTGTGTGAAAAAGTAGGGTGTCAATGTTTGATGGCAGTACGCCAAGGCATCAGAGCAACGTTGGCACTCTTAAATCACAAGCTTATAGCAAGAAATGCTTAAAATCCACATTAAGGCGCACTTAAGACCATCTGTACACACACACAAACACATATAGACACTTCATACCGATTCCATTTGAGCTACAGATAGAGCTACATATATACTACCTTCTTTCAATGGCAGCACCAGAAAGCAATAATCATAAAAGTAGCCCGCACGCTCAGCAGTTGCCTACGTATCCCTGTCAGACTAGGCTACCTTTGGCACAAAACTTTTCACATCGCTCCATTCGTCTGCCTTGCCCTTTGCCAGCCCCTCTTCTTCTGCTCTCTGTGTTTGTTGTATGGCAAAACAAATGGCAAATGGTCCTGGCGATGGAACACTTAAGCGCAAGGTAAGTGAAAACTCAAATAAAAAAGGCTCCAGCACCAAGAAAAAGAAACTTTTACAATGGACACGAAGACGAACGCCGCAAGTTGCCCAAAGTGGAAACTTCAAGGCTATTTTTGGGGCTAACGCAAGAACATATACTGCATAAAAAAAAAAATATATATATATATGGTATATCCCAGCATGCTCCGAAAATGGTGGCACATTCAATAAACAGTTTTTTTTTGCTGCCAGTTTGCGCTTGAAGCGCAACTTCAATAACTCACACTCCTTTGACTTTAATGTTCAAGCCTGTGGCTATTCACTTTGCTTTACTCGTTGCTTTCTTTGAAGTCGTTTGCTCTGCTTGAGTTTTGATTGCATTCGCAGCCAGCGGCTTGACAATTATTATAATCTATTGTGGCACTGTAATCATGATATTGCACTCGACTCGCCATAACTTTGCTGTGCAGCACAATAGCCAGACGAAATTGGTTCTATTGTTGTTCAGTATATTGAAAATGTGGCAAAATTTACACTCTATAAGTGCATAAGGGGCATTTTAGGCAATGCAATTAAGTTGCATTATTATGGGAAATCAATAGAACTGCATGAAAGTTAAACCTGATAGTGAAAAAACGTTCATAATTCTGATGATAAGGAAAGCAAGAACACTTCTTCCTACAACAAAGCGCTTGATTAAAATATGTAAAAACATTGTGAAAATTTGGGGTTTTTCAACATTTTTGGGGCTGTACTTGTTAAACGCATAAAGTAATTACTTATAATTATATAGTGCACAAACATAGCACATATTTAACTTAATTAGTAACATTCCCGAATGTGCTAATTAGGCAGCGTTTGTATAATGTTAAGCATTGGTCGATTTTGGCGGTCAATTAAATAGCAGCGCGTAATTGAGTGACATGCTCTCGATGAATGAATTAAGAGATGAGATGCAAACCTCTGTACTTTATTTAATTTGCGCGTGTCATTGTTGGACGGACGGACGGACGGGTGGGTGGCCTGTCGGGCGAGCTTTTTAATTATTCATGTCTGGGCATAAGTAGTTTGCAATTAAATCGACAAATAAAGTATGTATTCTGCTCAAATGCATATTCACATGTAATCAATGTTTTATTGTTATAAGTTATTGAAATTTTGTATAACATTTGCTTTATTGCGCTATTTTCATATATTTAATGCCCTACGGCTGAAATTTAGATTGCTAACTACGAACAAAAGCTTACAATACTATTTAGTGGAATGCTTTTTGTCGATTTGCTGTTGCTCAAAAGTACTTTTATTTTATTCCAAATGCAAACAGCTCAAATTATTCAAGCAATTAAGTTCGCTTCAATGTAAAATTTGTATTATTATTATTTGAAACTTTATTGTTGCACTACAAGCTAAATAAATCCTTTTAAAAGCTTTCAGCATTTGATATTTTCAATACATAAATAACAGTAACTATAATCAATAAATGTATGCCTTTGATTCCAATGAGAAGTGCATTTGGATTAGTTTAATGCTTCTTTAATTCTGTGGTTTCTAACTGGTGAATATTATATATTAAGTCACCGCGTATAATGTTTATTAATATATATATTTTCTGCTCTTTATTCGAGTTGAATTGAATACTTAGATTAGACAGTTAAGTACTTTGGTCAAACTGTGTGCATTAAATACAAGTTGAAATGAATGCAGCTTCATGTCAAAGTAAACGACAAGATTACTAGTAGCTCTGCGCTTTGTGTGAATGCGTACAATTTTTATGCATATAAATACATACAGACATGTGTGTCCTTTTGTGCATGTCGTCCTGGCATGAAGAGACAAATACAAAAGCAACACCAAGCAACAAACCAACTCAACCTCAACCCCAAAGCCCAAACGAAGAGGCGCCCACAATGCCGCTACTTAAGCCGCTCTACGTGCGCAAAGGACATACAGGCAAATAACTGCGGGGTAGCTTTTAATTATCTCGTTATTTTTTAATTTCCAGCATTTCACTGATTTCATTTTGAGCACATTGAGCTCAATGGGCGGTCGTTTTGTCGCCGTGTAGCCTCGACATCGTCATGAATGTGAATGTCCCCAATGCCAATCCGAATCTTAGTGCACAAGGAGTCTGCTTTCGGGGCCCGTTAATGGCAATTGAATGAGGGCTTGATGCAATATTCCCTCCCTTTCCTTTCTCTTTTTTTGGTTGTTGTGAATTGCAACTAATTGTCAGCTGGCTTACCTTTATAACCAGCTTTAAGGCGAGAGCTTGGCACAAATTATGTACGCTCTAATGAGCTCAACTTTAAAGCCCCACAAGATCCCCTTTTAGTGTAAAGTGAGACGAAAAACAATTAATTCGTTTACCCCTAAAATAACGGCACGTCAACGTCAAATTAGTTAGTGGATTAACACGTTTTTTACATGTCCTGTCGGCAAACAGGGAGAGAAAGGGATAATGCTTAATTACGCATACGACACGTTGTAGGGCAGCCTTTAAGTTAACGAGGAAAGCAACCTTCTGCTCAGTGGAGCATAAAATGGGTTTTATAGTTACCAATTATTTCTGAAGTATGTTTATTTTCGGTCAAGGTTTTTGTGTCTGCTTTTATCCATGATTAACAAGTGAAACTAAATTAAACCTCACATTTGGGCAGCCATTTGCCCATGTTCAGTGTGTCACGAGCTAAATAATGTAGCGTTTATATGCATTTAAAAATAAAGTTTTTTTCGTAGAACTGGCAAAGTTTGCAGGCAGAAGCCAGCAGCAAGCAGCCAGAAGCTATCAACAAATAGGCTTCATTGCGCCATTGTCATGTTCTGGCGGATACATATCTATAGATATATCTTTAAGCTAAAATCACTGGCACAATGAGCGTATTGTCTGGGCTTGGAAACTTAATGCTTACGTGACTGAAATATAGAGCTTTCGCCGATTGTGGCGGCATGAAAGAGCAATGAATGGAAACTGTTGCAATGCATTGGAGTCACAAACAACAGTAAACGCATCGATTGCGGGCAGAGTTCATAAATAAACGCAGCCAAACCTCGACTTGGCTTAAAATAAAAGTTCGCCTCTGCAAAAATAAAAACCAAACAACAACAAAATGCAATAAATTGGTCTGCATTGAGGAAAATCTTTTGCTGATTTACCCGCTGCGCCTTGAGAATGGGTAGCAGCAACTGCCACTAATAAAAGTTTCTACATTTCGCAGGCGTTGATGTTTGTTGTATTGCAATACTTTCAATGCAGCAGCACATGCACAAACACACACACTCATATAAACAACCAACACACTCACACAAACAGAAACTCCACAAACTCACGAATGTGCCGGTCAATGGTGAGAATTTTTGGCTTTTGTGGAATTTCAGCAGCGATGGGCTATCAACCGCAAAGGAGCCACCATCCGGTATTGAGCACCATCCAACTTCTCAGCTATCACGTACGCTCACGAAAAAACTTAATTTGCTCAATACTTTAATAATACGATTGAAATTGAAGTTAAATTGATGAACTGCATGGGAATGAAGATAAACATTTTGAGTACTTAAAATCACATTAAACTATTAATAACTCTATTCTCGATTTTATGCCATTATTTAGTAAGACGAGTAGCAAAATGTTTTCAATTTGAATATAGTTAAGCTAGCTTATGCTGCCACTTTAAACAAGTTATCTTTTACTAACAGCTCTTTTTTGTTGAATGTGTAGCACCATCTAGTGTTAAAACTAAGCTTTGTGGTACAAAAA
The DNA here is from genome assembly GCA_030179655.1 of Scaptomyza flava. Classification (NCBI taxonomy): domain Eukaryota; kingdom Metazoa; phylum Arthropoda; class Insecta; order Diptera; family Drosophilidae; genus Scaptomyza; species Scaptomyza flava. The sequence continues at coordinate 22,627,336 of JARNME010000012.1, forward strand.
GTACTGCCACATCGGCAGTAAAACTCTGCTTTACAAGCAGTGCACCACAAGCAGTTTTAACTGCACTGCTTTTTCGCATATAAGCAGTGTTACTAAAAAAACAGTTGATAATTCAAATCTATGTTTAAAACTTTATTTTTTGACTTCAAAAAGATATAATTAAGTATAGTAAAATTAAATTTATAGGTTTACAGTTACATTTGACCAGCTGGGCACTAGAAGCTGTTTCTCAAGAAGGCTAGAAAAAATGCTTTATACCGCATTAGAAATCAAAACAATTAACTTTCTTATAGTTAATGCTGAATGCTTGATAATAAAAAAATAAATCAAGCTTATATGGAAGTGAAAATGTTATTTGGCATTAAGAATAAGTAATTTATGTACTTACAAGATGTATCAGCTGTAGGTGGATACACACCCTGCTTCATAGATAAGCAGGAAATATGCTTTATATATTAAATTTGTATAATCAGTTTGAATCATAGTTGTCTTGAAAGAACCGTAGTTAAACTGGATAAGTAACATCCAGCTAGCGCACCGCTGTGAAAAACACTTAAGAAAATAGCTACCAGCGGAAGTAAGTTTGTGCAAAAATATTCAATTAGATGTTTGTTTGCCAAGACAAATTGATTTATTTGAGAGCACGCTAACCCAACGGACCACTGACAGCTGTCAACTTGTATAAATACAATAAGAACTCTGCACTTCGGCATCAGTCGCTATAGAACCAGTTTTCAGCAAGCAAACCCACCGTCAACAACAACAGCAACACTTAGCAACTAACCCACGCCGGCGCAGAAAATCAAAGTACTGTTGTCAGATCTATTAAGATCTTAACTACCGGTGAGTCTCGAGTACTGTTTGCATTGTGTGTGTACGTCACCAACAAATCAATTAGAGACAAAAGCTTTGCTGTCTGTCAGTTCAAGTGTCACGCCCACAAACTGCATGTGACGTTTTCAACACTCTCGATTCACATTACTCATACGTGGCGGCGCGTGTTGGCAATTACCTTATAAATTGTACATTAAATGCAATCAAATCATTTAAGGTGGCATTTAATTAGCATAACTTGATATTTTCCCACGATTTACATAGCTGACTCGTTAATATATATTTATTACAAGCATTTTGTTTGAACAAAAAGTGTATAAATCGATTTCAAAAAGTGTAAACAAAGCAACACAAAAACGTTTTCGATGTGCTGGTGACGTTTAAATGCTCTGCAGACATTTGGCTGTGACAAACAAAATGGTTTGGTATAGGAAAGCTTCGTTTTTCACTGATCAACTTTTAGCTAATAAGGCGACCCTGCCAAGTATGATAAAACTAGTTCCTTATACCGATTAACAATATCCACAGCCATCTTTAATTTATAACACAAGTGTCGACAAAGTCAATAACTCCCTTCCGGCAAAGGGTATAAGAAACAATGTGACGCTACCCGCTGACAGGCTGCCAGACAGCGTGTAGCCGCTAGCCGCTAGCCGTAACATAAAGTTGTGCTAAACCAGTCGTTGGCAGCAACAGTGTGTCCGGTTGGGACAAAAGAATTTCACGCATTTTATTGGTTCGTACATTATTATTATTGTTGCTGATCAGCTGGCGCCAGTGGAGCTGCCCAACTTTGTTCTACGTTGTACGATTTTAGCTGCAGTCACTACAGCGCCATTAATTTTATGTGAGATCTGGCGATCGGACGACCAACAACTTGGTCGGCCGCATTCGATTTGCATTAATTATTGAGACTTAACATATGACAACGATTGCAGTTTGGCAAAGTCCATTTCCTTGACACTTCCTGCTGTTACTTTCCGATGCGATTTTCACAGCTTTCTTTCTGGGAGTCGGTGAATTTTTATACATTTGGTCTTGAAAGTGGGGAATTTTTTTTACCTCGACTCATAAATAGAATAAAACTTCGATTATACCAGTTGAGCTTTAACTTCGTCATAAGAGTCTAAAACGCATTAACCAAATCCGAAATACCTTATCTAAATTTAGCTAATGTTGTGTAAACAGAATTTAAATGCCATTCAATCTGTAAGCCAGATTATTATGCAAAACTTAACGAAGACACCACACGCGACTCCTTAAACAATTCATTTAAGAAACAAACAAAAAATATGTTACAACGCACACATCATTTGCATAGTGTCCCCTACATGTAAATTGCCATTTTATTGAGTTTGTATTGATTTCGTCTTTTTGTTTTTGTTTTTATATATCTGAAGCTCTCTGGACTCTCCGAGACCGGCTTGAGGCGCTTTTTTTTAAGTAGTTGTTGTTGTTGTTGTTGCTGCTGCTGCTGCTACTACTTTGAGCCGTTTCAGACTTCTTGACGTTGTTAAGCTTTCGCATCTGCGTTTGGGTCGGGTCGCCTATAAAATAACAAGAGACAAACGTACGTTTAATTATTTCAACTTCGCACTTGGCGCGCAACGGTCGCATATGCTATTTACAGCAAGCAATTTATACTCTACATCCATTTGACAGCAAAACTTGACCATTGTCATCATCATGTGCACCAATAAGAATCTCCTGCTGCTCAGCATTGCTCTAACTGCGCTGTGTTGGCTGGAGTTTGGTGAGGCGATTCCTTCAATCGGACACTATGGGAAGCGCTTTGGTAAGACACCATAATACTCAGCCTCAACGTTTATTTGACGTATTTGCGTATTTTGCGATTTACAGATCCCATGGGTGGCATTGATTTCATACAAATTTGCCTCAACAATTGCGCTCAGTGCAAGAAAATGTTTGGCGATTATTTCCAGGGCCAGACGTGTGCGGAGTCCTGTTTGAAGTTCAAAGGCAAGGCTATACCCGACTGTGAAGATATTGGCTCCATAGCGCCGTTTCTCAATGCGCTTGAGTAAAGTTTTCGCATATGTATCCGCCCCTTAAAACTGTACATGTTTGTGTGTGGGCGTGTATTTTTTATCGCCTGTGAATCAGACACAGTTTTTTGGGTCAATGCGATGCTCTCAACACGATCTTGGCTGATGACGATAACGACGATACTAAAAACCTGCGCTTACTAAACACGAGATTTGAATGGCTTTAACTACAACTAACTATTCGGCAAGACCTCAGCACGCTTATCAAAAAAGTTCCTATAGTACTTACTTACCTAATAATAGTTATTACACAATATTAAATAATTAACAGATCTTAAAAAATAATATTTACTTTGTTTTCATATTATATATTTAAATGATAGATTTTGTATATAAAAAACTTGCAACGAAATATTCGTATTGTTTTTAACATTATTCAAGGTCTTGTTTGAGTGTTTTTTTGACGACGGCCTTTTTCTCTTAAAACTTATCCTGTATTTTTGCTATTTTATAAAATAATACATATATACAAAAAAAATGTATGGATAATGCATGGAAAGGTTGGAAATCACTATATAGAAAATGGCAGTGTGAAACTACAAAACTGACTGGCTCAAAGAATGCTTTTAAGGCGAAAAATGCTTTTCAGTGTTCAAGAGAGTTAAAAGACTAGTAAAAGAGACTAAGCGGTAGTGGAGGAGATAGGGAATATAAAACGTAGATACATAGAGCTATGTCCCAAAATGAAATGATGTGCAGAAAAACAATTTAACCAAGAGTATTTCACTTTCTAAAGTTGAGCAACGTATCGGGTATTTCATTGATATAGTTCTGCAAAAAGAAAAACAAGAATCGATTAGGCAACATGTGATTTAAGCCAAATGTTGATCGACTTACATAAACAGACGAGTCCAGACCATGACTGCCAAAATCTGCCCACTTGCTCAGATCAATCGATGGTATAATTCCGCTCTTGCATGGCACGCGTGGATTACTTTAATTGGATAATCCAATGAGAATATATATTTTTTTTTTAAACACTACAACAAACACTTACATTTCATGATCGGGCAAAACCATTGGGTAGATCTGAACGGTATCTATTAGATCCGTATTGTCACAAATCAAACGGGAGAGTTTTGTTTTGCGTATCTCTTGCAACTGTTCGGGCGTAAAGGATGATGGCTGATTGGGCAACTCATACCAGAAGCGATCACCGCGACGCAAGTAGCTCATCTGTGTGGCAATCACACAGGCAAAAGTTGGACCAGCATTGAGCCAGGCAAGGATTTTTCCGATACTCCGCCGGACCATAAATCAATGTCCGCAGGATGTCTAAAAGAGCGAATGAGTAATGGATGTGAACTTATCGGAATTATACTCACTCAAAGATGCTGCCATAACGCAAAACAGTCTCATTGGGCATTGAGCCATACATCTCGTCCCAGGTATTTGCGGTGGGCAGACCACAGAACTTGCGGAACTCCATGTAGCCGGGAATGCCAAATTCGCGACCACGTTGCATGTTAAAGGAAACCAGATCCATGCCAAAGCGTGCGCCCTCCTTTTTGAACAGATGATTGGTGACCTCTTGGGTAATTGAATCATCCATGGCTTGGGCCACTTGATTCATCAGACCCATAAAGTACTCATCCAGGACCCCAGCTCTATACAGATCATAGGGACGACGTATCAAATCCGATAAACGCTTCGAGGCTATGAATTTGTGTGCCTTAGACCAGCGCTCAACTGCAGTTGGCAGCAGGGAGTGGCCAAAGCGGAAAGCCGCGCCAGCAAATGAGTCAATGATGCCCGGATTTACAGTCGATTCATAGCCATCCCAGTAGCCATCCTTCTGCAGCACCAAACCAAACTTCTCCATTACCTCCTTGCCGAGCAGAATGGGCAAGAACTCATTGAATGTCACATGCTGCACAATGGCAATGTTTATGCGTCGCGCCTCCTGGAACAATGTCTCATCGTCCCAGTGTTGATTGATTTGCGAGAGTCCTGTAGCGAGGCGATTGTGCTCTCTGGCCATTAGGGTGTGCATGCAGGTCAGCACCAGTTGCTCATTGACACGAATCTCGCCGCCCTCAAAGCAATACATGCTCTTGTTGGGCCGCGTGCAGCCCTCATCAGGTATATCCAGTTTCAATGGCAGCAAATCCTTCAAGCCATACTCCTGGAACACTGGATTCATGCGCATCAGACCACCATAGCCAGTGCGTAGCTTGCGTGCAAACGATTCCTTGACACCATAAACAGTATTGGCATCAATAACGCCGGTTAAGGTATTAAACTGCTGCCGAGAACCTGAAATATTTATTGAGTTTGAGCATAGGTCAGCTTTTGAATATTGTTGTACTCACCCAATCGACAGCCTGGTCTTGGCGATGGGAAGCCACGCACGAAATCAATACACTTGACATTAAAGAGGCGATAGAAATAGTCGTCATCTGGGATGCGTATCTCATTACAATATGGATGCTTTAGGTGCAATGGACGTTTGCAGCACTCCTCGGGATCATTGCGGTTAATGGGATCTGGAAGAAAAATCAAATGCTTTTGAAAGCTTAGCCAATCGCTAATCACAGTTACTTGACCTACCTAAAGGTGTGCCCGTGAGCGTAAAATCATGATCCATGAACTGACCCCAGGCAATGACCATAACAGTGCCAGCATGATCATGATAACCGTCATCTGGATGCATTGTGCGCGAGACCACACGCGAGTAAGGTAAATCGCGACCGGTTACCGAAATGCGAGGCGCATTGATGCCATCAGCGTAGAGTGGACCAATCAAACGCTGGAACGGTGCATTGGCAGCGCCCCAAGTGGGATGCTCAATATTGTTGCATAAGCCATCAAAGCGACGATATTTGCCTGGTCGGCATTCAACGCCCGCAAAGAATGGCGGGCAGACATCTCGAATGAGTGTCTTAGAGGTGTCAATTGTGGGCAGACCCTTCTCGATTTCCTCATAGGACAGGCCATAGCTGCAAGATATATGTAATTGGAAATTAGTTGACAGCCAACTATGGCCAGGTGTTGGCAATTTGTATCTGTAAGCGTATCTAAATTTGCTGCCAAATTGCTGCGGATATCGCCCAACTTGGCATTTTCCTGTCGTGGCCCGTTTAGTTCTCTCCTTCGTGCCGATATTTATTTTCAATTTGTCAAAAAATTGCAAAATTATCAATTTAGCCCCGTTTTGTAAGCGGCATGCAATTAACGCGCTTTTGGCACGACCAACAGCTTAACAGTGACAGACAGTGCGGATCGCAGATTTAAGATTTGACGCTGACATCAATGACAAACTATTCGCTTTCAATTTAAGCCACTTGCCGTTTTATTCAAGTCGACTGCTGGCTTTGCTTAGTCTCTGGCGTAGTCGTCGTCGTCGTCGTCGTTTATGTTGTGTTTCTTGCTACCTAAAGAAACTAAGTGGGAAAACTTCGCCGTTGGTGCATAATAAATTTTGGGGTCCGACATTTCCTCAAGTGTAATGGGGAAAGTGAGAAATAAAAACTTTAGTAACCTGAGCAAAGGGAATGCAAATAATGGGAAGGCACTGAAGATAGTGCAAACTGATATTAGGCTAAATGAAAAAAACTTTACACTCAATTGAGCTGGCAGTTAAATGGAAGAAAGGTCCATAAATTAGCCGAACTGAGGAAAAGGCTATAAAAAAGTTTCGCTGGCAGAGAAAGACTTTTCAACAAAGCGTTTAATACCCTTTTAAGATATCAGCTAACATCTCAACAAAAGAAACTTCAATTAGTCTGAATAGGTTTTTTATAGCTTAGATTATTGACTTTGATTGAATGTTAGTGTTAATTACTTGGTCATATCATAATGCTAATCGAGAATGGATTGTATGTTGTCTTCATAAAAGTTTCTTTTTCTTCCCACTAGCTGCATTTAGTGCCATATGCACAGCATATTTTGCATCATATATGTGTATGTGCTCGCATCTGATAATAATTGGTCAGCACTAAAGACTGTAATCGTGAGATTATACAACTGCAGCAGCTGCCTTGCTGATGATCCTCTCGCCAAGCTCGTATTCGTGTGTTAGATGAATGGTCGGTGAGGGGAAAGAGGGTAAAAAAGAAAGTCACATTCATGAATGTGAGCAGGCTGCATGCAGACTGTGAGCTGTACTGTGTGTGGACTGGTGGCCAACTAACTTGGCAACCCGCTTACCCACAAAACGCCAGTTGGCCAACTAACAAAACTGGAAATACTTTGGTAGCATCCTCAGCTGGCTTCTTTTTGTATGTTTCTAGTGGAGGCAGGAGAAGTGGAGGTTGGGGCACTCAAGCGCACTCTCACTGAGTGTCTCGCGGATTGCATAAGTCGCGAATTGTTTAACATTCAGCATGGCAACAAATATTTTGGGTAGCGAGTAAAAATCAAAACAAATGTGAAATGAAGTTGCGCCAGTTTGAAGATGTTGCAAAAAGAGTTTGGCCACAGGTGGCTGCAAGTGGACATCAGTCAAAGCCAGCGATGACATCAACGACGACATCAACAACGACATCAACAACGACAGCAATTTTGGCATTGCAATTAGCATTTGCATGTGCCAAACTTTCAAATCCATCCAATTCAAGCCGAGAACCTTGAAGGCAGACAAACGGCACAGCACCACTTTAGTGGAGTTCAATGAAGTTGAGCTCCAGCTTATAGCACATACATATTTATGACTGCAGGCGGTCGGACAACGTGCAACGTGCAACGTTTGGCACGATTTAAGTGCCGTGTCATGCGTTATTTGGCAATCATACACAATATTTTGGGGCAGTGGGCGTGCCACAGTCCGCAACTTTCAAAATGCGTTTTGCATTCATAGCTGTAACATTTACTTACGTTCGCGCCAATTGTATGGATATATCGAGCAGTAGCTCGCCCACGGTGGCCAGCTCTTCAGGCTTCCAGTCGGACTTGGGCTCGGCCACACCTGCAGATAGAGTGCATCAGATATGTTTATGAATTATTCAATTAACCACAAAACGATTGTCCACTTACGTATACGTTTTCGTGCATCCGAATAGGCCGCATTGATGGCATCGTAGGTGATACAAGTGCCCGCACCGCTGTTGTATGGATTGCTGTGATAGAAACGAGAGAGAGAGAGTTAAAATGTGAAGGAGTATATTGAATTTCATTGACAATATCAAGCAATTTGTCGCTATCACATGCTAACCCACCCACGCACGCCGCCCAACCCACAAATACCAACACACAGCCTGCTTGTTGTCAGATAATCAAATTATTGACGGGCCAACAAGCAGGCAGGCAGGCAGGCATTCAGGCAGCAGGAAACAGAAATGTTAGCTAGTTGAATACAGGACTTAGACGAGGCAACATGGAGCAAGCACGCAGCAAACTGAAACAAATATTGTGGACTCATCGAGCTGGTGAACTAACTGCAACAATGCAGCAGCTGTTGCACAAACACTGCACATCATCCTCGCACACTCTGAAGCTGATTAGGATTATGAAAATTGTTCTATTGTGTGTCTTGGCCATATGGTTGCTAAATTACTATCATACTGAGATGCAGGACCAGGTAAAGAAAGCTACTTGCAAGTTCTGTCAAATAAGTTCGAAGGTTAAAACAAGTCTAATGTACAAATATCTGTATCGTAAGATCTCAGCACTTTGACGGCAATTTGCAATCAATAATTGTATCTGTAATTTGTTGGTATTCATAGCGCTGTGCTTTGTCATTGCCACGCCCATTGCGTTATGCGTTGCGACCACCAGAGCGCTGTGACTTCTGTGCCAGCATCAAGAGTGTGCCGCGCCTAAGCGACCTTAGTTCCACCACATTCGAAACGGAGTATGCATACACAGGTGCACCGGTCATTGTCAGCGATGCCATGCAAAACTGGACAGCCACAAAAGTGAGTTAACACACGGACATAGACAGAAACCACACACACTCAACCACTTGGCTAACAACTCTTGTGTTTAGCTCTTTAATTACGAGTACTTTCGTGATGTCTATCGAAGGGCAAAGCGCAAGCAGCGCATACGTGACTGCCAGTTTTTGCCCTACAAAACGGGATTTCAGGACATTTACGAGGCTTTGGATATGTCACAGTCACGCATCGAAATGCAATCGAATGAGTTGCCCTGGTACTTTGGCTGGAGCAATTGTCATGCGGAAACAGCTGAAGAATTTCGCAAGCATTATGGTCGACCCTATTTTCTGCCCGAGCGTTCAGAGAACAATGCCGTAGATTGGTTTTTCATTGGCACATCTGGTCTGGGCGCTCAAATGCATGTGAGTGCTGTTGAGCTTGAAATGGATTTTAATTAGCTTAACTATGCTTGCTATGCCCCATACAGATTGACAATGTGCGTTTGCCATCGTGGCAGGCACAGCTGTCAGGCAGCAAACGTTGGCTGTTGGTGCCACCACCCGAATGCTATTTTCAATGCCGACGCCTTGAAGTCGTTGTGCAACAGGGAGACATCAGTAAGGATTGCTGGTCTAAAATCAAAGTGTTTGAAATTCTAAACTTTTATTTCATTAACAGTTGTTCTAGATACCAACAGATGGTATCATCAAACCTTTGTGCAACCAGGCGAAGTTAGTCTCACAATTGGCGCCGAATATGACTAAGTCGAAGCAATTTTCAAAGTGGGTTTTGTCTTTTTCGAACAGGAAGCAGCACTCACAGCATCTTTTTGGACAAATAAAATACAAAACTGCAATTGTAACTGTAACAGTAACAACTTAACTTTACTTAAACATATTGCATTTGCGTTTGTAGCCGGTTTGTTAATTAAATGCCAAAACACGCAAATTTCTCGTCGCAAAATGCCCCTCTAAAATGGGGGTAAAGCGACTTCCTCAAATGGAGCGACATGTAAAACGCGTGTCAGGTGACAACGATACATGTTAACAATGCGTAAGTATTAAATAATTGCAAAAACAACAACTGCAAGACACACATATACCAACATGCACACACAGCCAGGCGCTATAGCACCCAAGACATTGCCCAGACACGAAATGAAAATAAACTACTTAAGCAATGGACGACATTCTTCACGAACTTGCATCCATTTTTTTGCAGCATGTTGCACATATGTATCTAACGTTGGGTCCAATCAAATTGCTATGAGGTATGTGACAATGATAATGGGAATTTACAGCTGCATAGTTCTGTTCTGAAAAGAATAAACATAATTTTTATGTTGCACTCTAAATAAGATATTTTGTTATGTCTTATTTATGGTCAGAGATTTTTATATGTTTTCCTTAAGCATCATCAAGCCAAATATGTTCCTATATTCAACAACGCTTTTTGAATCAGGGTAATGCGAAGATTGCAAACATTTTTATATTTTCGGCTACAATTTGTCGAATGCAAAATGGCGACTGGCACTTAACTGGTCTGCCAGTTAATTTTCAAAATTTATTACTGATGGAAAGTTCAATGTGCGCATTGGATTGGCTGGCGATCAGTTGAGCCAAAGAGTTTTGGGCCAGCTAGAAAGTTGCTTGCATGCGGCACGCACTGGAATCAACTTGGGACTTGGTTATCCTGATTGGGTTGCTCTGGCAGTGACTGCATCAGTTATACATACATATGTGTGTGTGTGTATGGAATCAAATGGCGTTTACAGGTGCGCAAGATATATGCGAATGCTTCCTGCTAAAAAGTGAAACTGTATTTGGTTGCATGCGGCCGGCTTGGCGTGGCGTGGCGTGGCGTATGCGTAATATTGTGAGTTGTGAGTAATTGCAAAAGCGTGTTATAAATCTGCAGACACAAAGTATCTTTAAAAAAAAAGAGAAGAAAATAAACTTTCAGTTATCTATGCGTGCATTATTTTTCTTCTTTTTTTTTGGGCCTTGTGGCATAACCAAGACTACTACACTTACGCATACCCAGACTCTCCAGGAAAGAGGGGGAGACAGCAAACACAAAATATTGACTATGTATCGGAGCAACATCAGCTGCTGCAGCAGTCACAGCAGCAACGAAAGTGGCCCGGGTCGGGCAAACAAGTATTTATCTTTTAAGTAGGCTGTTGCGGCTGTTGCAACGATTGTGGACTGCATTTTTAGCCGGCCGCAAACAAAGTTCAATAGCCAGGCCAAAGCCAAATAGTTGCCGAGTCACGTTTTTTGCAGCAGGCAACTGCAGCTCCCCCTAAAATTAGCTCAACTCTCTCGTGACCTCTATACACTAAATTTGTTATTGCCCGATCGTGCGACATTTAAATTGTTACCGTCTGTGCAACATTGTGGCGCATGGTCGAAGTTCAGACATTGTCTGTTTTTTTTTTCGTGTTTTGTCTTTTCAAAGTCACATTTCGAAATCATTTCAAAATTTCCGTTTGCCATCAATAGAAGACGTGGCCGTGCAGCAGCTGTTCGCGCCACAGGTGCCTTAAGTGTTGCAATGCCATTTGTATATTTGTATAGCTGTTGTTTTGCTGCTGCTATTTTTTATTTCGTATTTGTTTTGGTTGACTGTTGCAGCTGTGGCTGCTGCTTTTGTGCGGCTTACTTAACAAACATTTTACCAATAAATCTGTGGCTGCGGCTGTCAAGTGCCGTCAACAAGACGCGTTCACATCACATGACTGTGTGTTGCACTTTAAGCCCAAAGACGAAGTAAATCTGAAGTCGAGGTTAATAACTCATCTAAAAAACAAGCGAAATGCACATCAGAGGCTAACAGGAGTAACGATTTATTTTAAACATGAAAAAAGCTTTTTATATGGGCTAGAACAATGAATGAAGCTGAATCTAAAAAAAGACGCAAGTGTTTTTCGTACATTCATTTAATTTTGTGAATTATTGAGTTCTAGGCCCTCACTATATAAGACTCAGTCAATCCCAAAAGCACTACACAAGTACTTCAAGCTCTGTCTTCAATATGAAATTACACATTCTTTTGCTCCTTGCCGTTTGCATATGCGCCGCCGTGTCCGTTGTAAGTGCGAGGGGTCCACGAAAACAATGCAACGAAATATGTACTCATGATTTTAGCCCTGTCTGTGGCAGCTGGAGACGCGGCAGAGTAACAAGCATCTGCACTTTTAGCAATATGTGCAGGTTGAGAAGCCAAAGATGCAGGACAAATCAAGGTAAGCTTAATAATTAATTGAAAGTGTATCAGATTTTTGTAAACCCTCAAATCTCTCAATTAGATTGGAGACTCCTTCGACAAGCTCCTTGCAGACGGCAAACAAATGATTGCAGTCAACTGTTGAACTTGTCTGGATAAACCTACAAAATCTACAAAATATCCAAAGTGAACAATAAAAAATCTAATAAAATATATGCAAACATAAGAAAGCGTATTCTTTTAACAACTTCTTGCACTGCTAATGTAGTTGTCTAGGTTTGAGCCTGTCCAACAAGTAGATCCAATCACTCAGCATGCCTTTTACTTGCTCAACAGTACAATCACAGTATAACGGCAGTCACCCGCTGCGTTGACTGACTATTTGAGCTGCAGTCCCAGGTCCCAGCCCCGGAGACACACGCTAGTCATCGCAAGTTGAAGACTCGCTCCCAGGCGTGCAACATTTGCCCCCGTTGCCCATTTGGCAAGACAAACAGTTTCAACACGCCGCCAAGTTTCTTGCTGCTGTTAATGATTAGCTCAAAGCCAGCCTAACGCTGTGTGTCGTAGGTGTACGAAGTATCGACAGGCATTGAGTGCATGTTGCCACTGCGTCCGCAACAACTTAAGATTTATGACTGTCAGTTTTTAGCATTTTGCCATTTTTTTGTGTGTCAACGTTCAAATATTTGAGCGCAAAAGTTACAAAGTAATGCCACTTGCATGCACTCGCACATTTTCTATTTCCATTTGTTGGATTTAGTACTTACTGCGTGCCACGAAACAGATTAACATTGTAGTCGTAGACAGAGGAACGACCTGGTCCGGACAGAAGCAGGGCACATTCCGAGCCATGTGCTGATTGCTGTGGCGCCGTAAAATGATGATATTGCGCCTGTGCAGCACTCAGCAAACACAGCATAACTATTCTGCAAAAACATAAAAAGTTTAATCAAATTAAATAATAAATTTTATTCGTTTTTTATTGCAAATATTCAAGTCTGTTGAGATTCAATTATCTAAGTTTTTTTTGGTAAGGCTTGGAAAAAAAATGCACATAGAACACTATGTTCTGTGTGTTGGAGTATAAAGTTGGCCCATTAATCACCCCAACTGGCCAAAAGCAGCAGCAACAACAGCTGTCGATTGGCTGCCAATGTTTGCAATTTGAGTTGCAATTGTTTTTTTTTTTCGGGGGCTGTGCATTGTATTTTTTAGTGCCACACATTTGCGCGCAGTCTGATTCTTTTTGACAGCTGGCAACCTTGCTATTATTGAGTCAAATTTACGACGGGGGGCACGTGTTGATGTTAATAGCTTGTTCGCTCTTTGTCGCCCGCAACAAAAATCACATTCATTATTTTCGGTCAATTGTTGATGACTTTTTTGTTAGTATCAACAGCAGCAGCAGCAATAATAACAACAAAAACAACAGGTACAGTGAAAGTACAGCGTGCTTGGCCCTGCCATCTGGTTTGGTGTTCATTTATGATCTATTGCTTGTGGGCTTTTGATGAAAATGAGAGCTGTTTAGGGCATATCGCGATGTTTTGTTGCTCTTGTATAAGCTTAAATCCTTTCACTTTCCACATCGCATTCAATTTTGTGCCTTTTGTACAGAGGCTTTCTTTTCAGTTGATACGACAAGTGCATCTCGTTTCAGTAATGCCCTCTTGTAATTTGAGTGGCATTGTGGCAGGTGAACAGCCCAACAGCTATGCAAACACCACAATAACAATCATTTATACTTTTTGGGTATTCAATAGATCCCATTATTGTATACTCATAATAATCTTGCTATTGTTGGTGGATATCGAATTCTAGGCAATCATGGAACTATAAAAGACTGAGTCAAGCCCTACTTAGCAACATAAAATCTTCAGACATCTTATTCAAAATGAGATCCACGACTTTTATTTTGCTGCTCGCTGTTTGCTTCTGCGCCCTATCTGTTGTAAGTGCTAGGCGTCCAGGCAAGGGTTGCCCTCAAGCATGTACTAGAGAATTTAAACCAGTCTGCGGCTCCTGGAGACGCGGCAGATTAACAAGCGTCTGCACTTTTAGTAATCCTTGCATGATGGTACACCACAAATGCAGAACAAATCAAGGTAAGCCAAATATGAAATATAATTAACTGTTTTAAAATGCTTAACTAACATCCAAATCTATTTATCAGATTGGCAACTTATTCACCAAACACCATGCAGAAGGCCGACAAAAGATTGCAGAAAACTGTTAAGTATGTCCGGCTGAACCAAAAAAAAAAACAAAATCTCAAAATCAATACACAAACATGATAGAAAAATAAAGCAAAACAAAAAACAAAACATGTTTTCTCTCTAATTAGAGCAAAGCAAAGGTAGCTTAGACAAAGTACACATTTTATTAATGATGTGATTTTTCTCTGATCCATCATTCAACTTGACCGTTGCAAGTTCGCTGGCGAACGCAAAGCTTTTTATGCCGTATGTTCCATATAATATGTTATAAGTAATTAAGCGCCACTTGTTTGTTGCAAAGAAAAATAAAAGCATTTATGAAGTTACACAAACCAAATGGTTCAAGGCAACACTTCGAAACTATAAGCGTGCAATGTTGGCAATTAAATGTAAGTAAACTGATTAGTTGGTCCAATCCAAGGCAATTAGAACGCAGTAAAAGGCTTTAAAAAAACGCCCACGCAGTAATTGGCAAGTTGGATGCCAATTGGGCACGCCTGACAAAAAATTGAATAGCTAAAAATTGAGTTGATTGCATGCAGGCCAGCAGACCAACAGACCAACAGACCAGCCAGCTTTGCCACTGCGTAAGTCAATTAATTGTTGCTCGCCATTGGTGCGACAGCTTTTGTGAAAGGCGCTTACACGCATTCACACACAAACAGTTAACGTCCTTCTGGCCAAGAGAGTCGAACACAACGACAACAAGATTATTGCATATTCATGCAGCGTCAAGTTTTACACCTGCCCGCAAGAGTCAATTAATTTTTTTTCGGCGACGGCTGCTAACTGCTTTTCAAAAAAGTATTTATGCATGTGTGTATGTAAGGCACAACTGCAACTTATCTAACAATTCAACACATTTGCATAGCGCCCAACATTTGTTTTGTCCCACTCAGCCCAGACTTTGGCAAACTAACTTCACAACTGTTGACCATATTTGGTGGCTTTTGGTCCAGGAATGACCTCTTTGGTTAGGCCAAAAAGCCTTTTAACAATATACTTTCTGACTGCTAACAAACAAACGCCAGCAAACACTGAACTTTTGAAAACTAGATACAGTTTGCCAGAAATGGTAGCCTAACAACTAATCTGCACATATTAAAAGCGCGTCCAACGTTGACATTTGTTAATAATTTCCATCAACGCTAACGTTAATTGCCCGTTGCATTGTTATAGCTATTGTTGGTGCGCTTCCATTGTTGTGGCATTGCTTGATGTTGCATGAAACGTTAAATTTGCATCGTTATGTCATCTCTCTTTCAGCTGGCATTCATGTTAGTCTTGTGTAGCAGGCGCGCCAATAGCATAGGACCTTTTGTTGGGCTCCCGATGTGGACTTTATATGCTTGTTGGTGCTTGTTGCTGCTGTTGATTTTGATGCTACTGTTGACTCAGTTGATGCAGCTTGCCACATCTTACACCATTGTTTTTGTAGCAACACAGAAAGTTTTGTTTTGTTTCTTGACAAGGTGTTGAAATATGCATAATTTTTCCTGATTGTTAGCATAAATAACAAAGGAAGTGCATTCCAAATACGGTATAATATCCACCCTTTTGTTAGAGTATTTAAATCGTATGTGAATTTGCAACTTTAATTAAGAAGATGTGCATAAAAGTTGCCTTCTCATACGTATCCAAGTTATTCACTTAATTATATCATTTAAGATCAGCTTGTTGTGAAAATATGCATTTGCTCGATAGTGCGACGTCACAGAGACAAATATGTATAGTATACTAGCTGAACTAACTGAAATACTATTGATGCTGATAAAAAGTTTGCTTCTTTCTTTTATTCTACTGTTCAGGGTATACAAGTATTTCAAATAGCTTTATCATTGCATCATCAGAACTCATCTAACAGCTTTGAGGGTGTGAAAAAATGTTTTCATTTAAGTTGGTTGTGCTTGAGTTTTGTACTTCAAGATCTTAAAAACGCATAATTGTTTTAATAAATGCATTATTATAAAGCTTAAGGTTCATAGAGCTTAGAGTTATTGTTATTATAATTTGTTTAAGGTAAATATTTATAAAGTTATTTGTAGAATTAAATGTACCCTTGCAAGTATAACACAGTACAAGTCTTTCAATTCATAATATGAATTCCATTCTACTCAAAAGACTGGACAACGCATACTATCCAAAATAAAAAATTGATGAAAATCTGTGCCTGGCTGCGCGAACCGAATCGATTTTTTAATGCCGAATTCATGAGATTTTAATTGTTGCATTTAGTTTTGCTCAACTTTGTGCACCGGCTGCTGTTGCACCGGGCCAATTGCTACAGACCAAGTGAATCTCGCTCTAGACAGAATGGAAACTGACCAGACCCGGCTTGGCTTAGGCCACAGTCATGTCTTCACATCCGTTCGCTAGTTTCACACAAGCAAAGAGCGCAAAAAAAAAATCAAATCAATAGTGCACACATGGCGCATACTTAATAAACCGTTGGCCAATTGCAACACGAAGCGCATTTATGTGGCATTAGTGTCGCTCTTTTTTATTGTGCCGTAAATCAGCAACATGTTTGCAGAGAAGCAAACACGTTTTATAGGTCTGCGTTATGAGCCATTAAGCAGGCCAAAGCTGCTTTGACCCAAATACAATGAGCTAAGGAACCTATCAATTTAAATGGAATCGACGTGATCTTGTGAAGGGTTTTGATATATCACCCCAAATGCAACGAACACTGCACGCGATTGCCAGGCCACCACCGATAAGCATCGGACATGGCTTACGTGCAGTTTATAGACTTGAATATATCGAATTCATTCGATTAGAATGTTCAGCGGAGACAGGCCTAACAGCTGCTGTTGCAGCTTGTTGCAACTATCGCCAAGCATTTGATCTTTGTTGCGCATACCGCTGCCGCGTTGTCCATTGATAACTAAGTAGGCGATCTGCGGGCCAACAACTTATTAATTGAGCGTGCAAACAAGCAAACGCCTTTGCACAATTTATTGCTAGCAGAGTGCCGCAGCTAATTGCAAACAAATTGCAGTGCTTAGCACCAAGTCAAACTGTTTGAGCAAGAAGCTTGTACAATCAGTTCAGTTTCAATGCCAAATTATTGACCAAAAATTGCACAGATTCAATGCAAAACTGGCTGCTGTTCATAGCGAGTCCAATCGATTGTGAATGCATAAATCAAATGCAAAGAAAACAACTTTTTAATTTGACGTTGATCGTTTGAATTTGGTTTGTTATTGTACAAGTAAACTGCCTTGACTTTCTTAGCTCCACATTCAACTATAAACTCGAGTTTGAAGTCTCAGCTGAGCATCTGCTAACGTGACACCTACATACATACCAAAATGTTGGGCTTATGTGTATCAACGCCTTTCGCCGGCTTGCTGCACCATTTGCTTTTCAGCAATTACCAAATTGTTGCATGAATTCAATAACTCAACGACTCCAAATGTCTAACAATTGGCACATCGTCATCATCATCATCGTCAATTTAAGTGCGGATGATGCAAGCGGCACTCCACTTGGCCTGGCCTGCCTACCAATGAGCAGGTGATTATCGCTTAGTTATTTTCGGATTAGTATGGTTTTCTTTTTTTTTTCTTGTTTTTTGATATTCAATATGGATTTGTGTATTTTCGACTGTATTGCGTATGCCAGCATTCCAACATGAAACATCAGGCTTTGTTTAAATAGCTTTTCGAGTTAATATGCAACACTTCACGAGTAGCTGCATCTAACATTTTTTTCTGGGCGCTGCAACATGCTGCATAGTTTTGCTTTCAATTGCCACATCATTTTGACAAGCGCACATTAAATCAGACCAAACTACAAGCAACTGTGTAACAACAACAACTACAACAAGAAAAAAACCCATCCGCAAGATATTTGGGTTAGCGTGGCTCTCACGATCTATAAGACGTTGTTACTGCCGATCTGAAGTCGCTTCATTTTTGCTGCACGATCGCCGACAGCTACTGCATATTAATTAATGCCGGCTTTTGCGTTTGCTACGCGCTCTTGACTGATAAGCGCAAAAAAGAGAAAAACACAGAACTTTCTTGATTTCAGATACTTTGTGTGCTGATCCACATCCCAAAAGATACATTTGTACTAAGTATGTAAATTTCACTTTCGGCTCTCACGCTTGCCAGCTACATGGCGCATGTGTGTAGGTAGCCCTTATGTTTTACAATGGGCACATAAATAACATTTGTTTGTCATAGCGGTTATTTGTAACACTTTCTCGCCTGTGAATCAGCAGTTTCCATATTGTGTACTTAGAAACGAAGAAAATTTCTACACCTTACAGTTGAATTAGCACAAACAAATATGAGATTGCAATTTGATGGATGATTACTGTGCATTATTAGACACATAAGAAGATGCATGGTCTTTAGAAATGTTGCTGAATTTGTGAAGGGACTTTAATTTTTGCCATCCGTTCATCACATACTTCATAAACCCATTATGTGTAACCTGCTAAACTTTCGCTTTTTTTTAACAAAAAAACCATCATTAATAAACAAAAATATAATTTAAAGTTGGCGGATAATTTCAGTTAATGTCGTGTATTATGGCGCATCATTAGTTGAAATACAATTTTTAAGATCTGTGTATCGAAAGTGAATGTTGGGCTAACATTCACTTTGAAAATCGAGCACCCAAGCCAAGTGCCACACAGCCCATCAATGTCAGGCGCAGACAAAACAAAAACAAAAACCATTTGCTCTTGTATACATATATTTTTTGTGTTGAAAGAAACCGTGGCTTTGTTGCCCAAGAAGTATGGCTAGACGAAAGGAGGCAAGGAATTGGCAATATTCGAGTAATTGTAGCAAAGGCATATGACCAAAAACGATGAACATAAAGATACAAGTAAAAAAAAAAAACAGCTCACAATTTTACCACAATTCACGGCTGCTGTCGTCGTCGTTTGCGCCGTTTGAACCTTGTAAGGCTTTTTATATAACACGTAAAAGTGACAATCGTAGATTTTCCTACTATTCAGAGCTATGATATTGTATGTGTATGAGTATGATACATTGCTATATGGTCAACCACTCATTAATGCGCAGCACAACGCACTTTTTATCGCAGCACCTCGATCTACCAATTGGGCGCTTTCCAATTTCGAACAAAAATCACGCCCAACAGTTATCTGACAAAACATTGGCATTTGGGGTCCACATGCAGAAAGTGCATGCAAATTGAACCGCAGCCGCAGCCTTGACACAAATCCGATACACCAGTGATCAGAGTGCCGGTATAATCTCTCTCTCTCTCTCTCTCTCTTTGTCTCTCGTTTGGCCTTAAGACATTTCACTTGCTCTCTACAGTCAGAGCATTATGTCTTCATTTTATAATATTTACGTTAACCGGATTTCTAGCAAGTCACGCGGCAGATGCAGCCCAGTTTTAGTTTGGGAGCATTGAAAGCACGCAATTGCAGCAGGAAATTTACTTCACATTGCACTTAAGGCTGTTTTTATTGTTTTTGTTCAGCTTAGCTTGTCTTCTACATTTATGGAGAAAGTAAACTGGACAAACGCAGACAGAGACACAGACGGCCACAGACTGGTTGTGCTTGAATTCCAAATCAACAACAAACTGGCAAACATTTGGCCAGTTGTGTAACTCGAGTTGAACTTCTCCCGTAATGTTAATGACCTCGTTAACGCCCCCGCCTATTTTTTATTTTAGCTAAAGCATTCAGGTTCAGTTCTTAATAGCTTTATTTTATGACTTGCAAACGCGACCAGCAGCAGCAACTGGCAATTAACAACAATGCGATAACTCAATATTGTTACTGCAAATTACTAGCCCAGTCTTCGCTTGCTATTGCTGTTATTAGTTTAGGTGCGAACTGCCGTTAGCCAAAGAATATTAAAAAGAAAATGCTATAAATATGCAAAGGCAACAATGGGTGAGTCATGCCGGACCTTAACACGCCCATAACACACACAGACGCACACACTCTAGACATCGCCCAGCCTTAAATCGCAGATAATCCAACGAGTAGACTGCCTCGATCATTTGACTTGACGAGTTGTATTCAATTTTAATCTGCACTAGTATGCCCCTATATTGTTATGCACAGCTTTATAACTTATCTTTCACCTCCGTGCTTAATTGGATTTTTAACAAATAAATTGTAGTCAAGCTGAGCTGTATTTAAGTAGGTGTGAATGCCAAAATTAGCTACGAAATGCGGGTTTTATTACTACCAAAATCAAGAGCATAACCTATACCCTCATTAAACTAAGCTTTGCGATGATTTGTTGAGCAACACGATCATAAATTGTAAGCTGTGATTGGCACGTGTCCAAGAAACACACTTCAAAGTAGAAAGTTTTCGGAAGTCTAGCAGTGGAGTCCTAGAATATCAAAACAAAAACAGAAAAATTCGTACTTTTTATAGAACTCATTAAGCCGCGACTCAAACAATTACACACTCAGCACCATTTGTAGCAGCTAGCACAAAATCTTGTATATACAACCTGAATATAAATGTGGTAATCAAAACACAAACATGGCACATGCCGGTTTATTAAACAGCGTCAACAGAACTCAAAGCAAACATAAAAAAATTTCTCTGCCTGACCACGCCAGAACTTTCCACACACAAATACATAACGGTAAAAAAAAAACCAACGGTAAAGTGCTAAACAGAAAGTTTGTCATAACAAAGTGAAGCGGCAAGCACATAAAAATTACATAAAATTACAAGACAATCTTTGATCTAGTCGGTATTATAAAATAGGTTTAGCTTACGCCACACACACACACACACGAGTCTTTTGGTGGTCTAAAATTAACTTGAATAATGCGCGTTGTAAGGTGGCATGCCATGCCATAAATCCAAAATGCAACTCATTAATGTGTGGCATAAAAATAGATACACAAATGCTTACAACTAAACAACTAGCTACTAGTTAAGTTGTGCTAAACTAATCCGGCGACACATACCTTAAAATCATTTTGTTGGCGTTGCACGTTGCCACTTGGCCGTTGAACGTTGTGTTGTTTCTGCTAATGACTTCTTTAAATGCGATTTTGTTTCTTTTTGTGCGTTGGTTTTTTGCACGCAAAAACCAAATAGCTGCAAATTAATCCAATAATGGCTGGCGGAACGATAAAGTTGCGAACGTTGCGACAGCCCACGCAGTTGGTGATAATTTGTTTTTTGCGTTTCGTTTCGTATTTCTTTTTCTTTTAACTTGGCCTTAATTATTTTAAGAGCCTCTTGGTTGACTGTGCCAAAGTGCAGCACGTCAGCTGCAAGTTCAAACACACTCGCACAATTTGCTTGAAGTTTTTTTCTTAAGTTATTTGTTTCGAGAGCACTTTTCTTTTTTTTAAGCTTTTGCGTTTGAACCTTTGTCACTTTGTCACTTTAGTTATTTATGATTAATATTTCTCTTTCATTGCACTTGTTGATCGCTTTAGTTTTTGTTTCAGTTTGACACTCAGCCGAAATCAACAAGCAATATCGTAAGCCGCTTGCAGTACCGCCACGGCGTGTGTCCAACAAATAACTGAACTCAGCAGCCCAATGCTGCCACACAAAACCAAATAACTTGTCGACTTGAATGCGGCTGTGGCAGCGTCAACGCCAGCGTCAACGTCGAAACGCCAACAGCGCCAACAGCAGCATCGACAGCGGCAACAGCCACAACAACGGTGACGATAGCGATAGCAGGCCAATACAACAGTCTCGATATTTGCCCAGTACTTTGGTTATCAGCCAGCCAAGCCAGCTGCCAACAACAGCACCGGCAAAACAAATACAAACGTGTCGGCAGCAGCGAACTTCACCGACGCGGCTATTGAGCTCGACTTTGGGTTTGACTTGAAGCAAATAAACAAAAGCGTCGTCGTGTTTGAGTGCGAATCTGAGCTTCAAGTTAGGTCGGCTACTGCTGTCAACAATATGGTGAGTTTCCGTTTAAGTGTGGTAGCTTTTAAGCGTTGCGGTGAATTAAGTAGCGTGCACATAAAGTTCGTTGCCTAACTCTTTTGTATTCTTTCAATCGAAGTGATAAAATTGAGCTAAACAGAGGATTCTAAATGTAAAGAAACCAAAGTTATTAAACTTCATTATTTTTACACAAATATTTACGTACTTACTGCTATAAAAAATGTTTGATAAAATTCCATGGAAACACCATAAAGATACAAATGATTGTAATTGCAAGCAAATCAGCCTTTTACTTCATGTCAGGCTTATTACCCAAAGCAATTGAATTTAAATAAATCCAGTGCGCGGCAAGGCGTCAAAACGCCAAGCCGTTGAAACAATTTTAATTTGAGACACGTTTAAATAAAATTGAATATTTTTTATACCTTCCATATCGATTTGGTGGCCTTTGGCTTTGGCTTCGGCTTTGGCTTTGTTTGCGTTTACAATTGCTTTGCATAAACGCATGAATATTGTGCAACTACTTGAGAAATAAAGAACAACAACAAGAACAACTGCTGTGCTCCATGAGCTCCACGCATTTTTGAAAAGTGGTTTGCTGGCTTTTGTTGGCTGTTCGTTCTTTTATTAAAGCCAACAACAAGAGACACATTTTTATTTTTTTTATTTTATGCGCATTACAATCTGCGTTATCGACCTGGTTTGACGGCATTACATTTTGTTCGTATTTGTTGCGTTTTTCGTCTAGTTTATTAAACATGCCATTAAATTTTAATGTCGTGTGACATTTTTGTTTACGCACCACGTCAATGTAGAGCAAAACATTAGCATGTTTGCATATTAGTTACTCATTTTTCTTGTCTGTCATTGAGTTGCTTAATTAATATTTATCGCATGATCATTTGATGCTCGAGTGCATCATAATTTAATCGTTGGGCCTTTGGCTGCTGATAAAGTTTGTATTACTTTGGCAAACTAAATTGCCAACACGCCCTCGTTTGGGCCATTTGATTAGCCAGTCGCCAGAATAGCCAACTAAGCTGCAAACGGTCCATGTTAAGCCAATTTAATTAAGTTGGTGAAGCAGAATGCCTTAGCCACAGTTTGCTGCAGACAACCTTGCTGGCATTCTTAACATGTTCAAGATTTTTACCAACGCACTGCATGTAGACTTGTTGTTGTTGTTGTTGTTGTGGCTGCTGCTGCGTTCACTTTTCAAATGCTTACAAAATGTCAATTTTTGGCACAATGTTATTTGTTAGTTGATCGAAGCGATTGAGCAATTGTTGATATGTTTGTACTGATTTAAATGGCTGCCTGGCTAATTGTATATAGGAAAACAGCACGAAAATGTCTTAGAAATTAAAAACTCTTGGCACTCGGCTGACACTCCAAGAGTGCACAGCTGGCGACAACTCTGCGTATGAGTCATATCGGACTAACAGGGCGCCTTAGGCATATAGTTCCCTAGTGGCCTGTATGAAGTGTTAAAGCCAATATAATTTCGCTTGCATAATACGTCGGTGTTGTTAGCAACGATTGTGGGATTTGTCGTTTTTACGCAATTTTTTCTATAGATTATTTGAACCATTATTGCCATGACATTTCATTTTTTAGCCACAGAGCACTTATCTAAGCAATTGGATTTGCCGTATCTTAGACAATTGTAAGCATAATTTGCTCATATTGTTGCCTATGAGCCAACACAACATAATTCGACCAGAGCCGACCCTGAGCCATTTAAGTACTGGGTGTGCGAAGGTTGCTTTTTAAATGCCATAATCGATTTTAACACTTTTGCCCTCTTTTGGCTTTCGCAAACCAGAAATTAAATACCTTTGTCCAGCTAAGACAAACACAATCCAGTTAGGCCAATAATGAAGTCTTCTATATGCCAATTATAGCGATGGCGACCGCTAATGAGAAATTGGCATTAAAATCGATTCAGTTACGGTCTTAGCTACTTACGACTCATGTTTTATGCATTATTTTGGCAGCTGGCCAAAAACTGTTGTCGAAAATTGCAAAGTGTAGCTCGGACTTGTATTATAAATTGCAAAAAAAGATGTTTTAACAGATTTCTAAAGGAGTTATGCATTAGCAAAAAAGTTGACAAGAAGTACACATATTTTTGGCGTTATTGTGTTTTATGCATTAATAGTGAATACAATTTAAATAACTTATTATTTAACTCGCAGCACGAGTCAAAAATATTTGCACAAGTTTTAAACGGAATAATAACGGTTTGTTGTTTGCAAACAGTTTGGATTTTTTTAGCGTCAGAAGTATATTTAGTAGGGAATGTGGCTATATTTACTAGGGATCGAGTGATGACTATGGCCAGAAATGACAGGAGCGGGAATGCCACGATGATAGCCAGAGATGGAATGACGATGACCAATGGAAACTGGAGCACCGATTTGTTGACCGAGCAGGTTAGGATAACCATGCGCTTGCTTATAAGCAATGTTATGATGATAGCTTGTTGAGATTGGACCGATTCCTTCGAATCCAACTGGTCTACCAGCGATTCCATGGTGAGCAGAATGGCCAGAGAGTCTGTAAGCCGCACGACCAGCATATCCATGCGGCGTTAAGAGGGACGATTCTGGAGGATGGGCGATAGCTCCGTAAGCCAGACAACCGAGTAGGACAAATAAAGTAACAGCCATGTTCGTAAGAAGTTTCCAAATGTGTTGAAAGTTACAACTGATGCACTTTCTGGCTGAGCACGAAGATTTTATAGCTCCCGCACGAAGAGTTATTAGTCTAATTACTTATCGTGCTCTCCACTTCAAATAAACATTAAATCTTGCTTATTCTACTTATCTCGATCTACTTATACGTATTTAAAAAGCAGCTATCTATCAAAATGCAACGAATCACATATTTTGGTGCACAAATTCGTAGTTTTCTTGTCCTAAAATGTCTTTGAGCATAGCAAATTGTCTGAATCACAGTTGCCTCTCATGCCTTACAATGAGCTGGCATTGAATGTGCACGAATGCTGGCTTTCTAATGCGCAACAGGTCGCGGATATGTTCAATGGTTAACTCTGAATCTTTGCTTTTATGTACAAACAACATAGCAGCTGAAATCCAATTGCATAATCGCGCACATTGCTCGTTGTCGTATTGATAAGGTAAATGTTTTGTAACAAGCGAAACTGTTGAAGTTTTTCTTGACGGTTTGATCGGATTACATGTGTCGCATCTAAATGAAGTTCCAGGTTTGCGCATTGACGCTCTTTCCAATATCTTAGAGGCTATTTAGAACCAGATCGCCAAAAAATAATGTGTTTAATTACATATACAGATGTGTTTTTTTTTTTTGTTTTTGTATATTTAATTAAATATTTTTTGAGTTAAAAAAAAATAAAGTGTCAGCAGCTTTTGCTTTGATAAGTTCAAGTGTAACGGGGGGTCATGTTGGATTGTTGAAGTGGTCAGTGGACAAGTGAGTCAACTAATAGGGAGCTTGAGACCTACTGTACGAACGCCATGGCGAGCTGCAACTTTGTGACCACCAAGCTGACGTCCTGACGAAACCAAACGAGTTGATTCGACACCGACTGATGGAGCTTGTCTTGCAGCAGCTCCAGCATAATAAGGCCTGCCTCCAACCCTGGATGGGACTCCTGTAGCAATTGGTCGCTGTACAACTGGTGCGGTGGCAGGATTTCTAGAGACTGGAGAACCACTAGCCGGGGCTCCCAGAACTGCAAGTCGCTGTACGCTGGCGGCACCAACAACAGGTGCAATGGAATACAGACGTTTACCTTTAACGCCTGCGCTTGCTGGAACCCCAACCACAGTTTGTCGCTGTGCAGTTGATGGTCCGTGGGCTAAAACAGTTGGACGACGTCCAACCTGTCGCTGACTTGATGGCACGTAAGAGGATGATGGTCCTGGAACAGTTGCGGTGGGAGCTGCAGATGCGGAGACAGACGGAACAGATGGACGACCTCGCACAGGTGGCAAGTATGAAGTCGACGGAGGATAGGCTGCGATTCCGCAAGCAAGGCAGCTTAGCAGGACAACAAAAATGGCAGTCATTTTTAGCAATAAAGTTAAGGACGGTTTGTTTTTGCTTGTGAAATGTTATTGTTGCTTGTTGACAACTGATGATTATAGCGAACATGTTCTGACCTTATATATCTCCAATTTCATACAAAAATTTAATTAAATACTTTGTTATTAGCTTACAATGTTGTAAAGATAATCACAGCTTTAATCTTATAATCTCTTTTGGTTAAAAAGGTCAATCTCCTGAGAGTTCATTCTACTTTTCAGATAAACAGATTGAGTACAACAAGGTGTTTGATCCAGAAGTACTACTAAGTGATTGATATTTTGACTTATAATTTCGAATGTTCAATATTGTAATTTGAAGTGTGTTTTATTTGTATAAAAAATAGATTCATAACTATAAGCTGCTCTCGAAACAAAAGTTGAATTTAATTAGAGTGCGGCTGCTCAACACATTCTCCGATAGCGTAGTACGAATAAGCTAAATGAACAAGAACAAAAATTATTAATAATTTAATAAGTATATGCAATTTAATTTAACTATATGCTCACCTCTCTCTTTACTACACATATAGTTTCGCATTTCACATTCATTACTAAATGTAATGTACTCCTCCTGGAAAAACTGAGCACAGACTGGTTCAAAAATTTTCGTGCAAATTTTGTCACACGTCTTCTTGCAGGTCTCCTTCTCTGATTCATTCAGCTCCGATCTTCCTTCATTGCGACGAGCACATTGCTCTACCCTAAGTAAGCAACGGTTTTGGAAAACGTAGCATCGCTCCTCATCGGTTGCCCAGACATACTCCTTCTTATCAGAGCATTTGAATTGCACATTACAGTCGAACAGACTATGACATCTAGCTTGAATTCCATCCAACATGAATAACACGAAAAACAGTGCGATGACTGGCTTTAATATATTTTTTCTATGGCTTGGCATCTTTATTATTTGCTGTTAGCTCCCTTACTTGACTATTCGTGTGAATGTCAGCTTGTTTTTATATGATTTTGCATTGACTGACGTCAAAAAGCTTTACAGCAAATTGTGATTTTTGCTAGAACTGAGATAATGAATCAATTGTCGTACCTTTTGTATATTTTTCATTTGGATTTTGTTGTTTTCTAAAAACGAAATCTCTATAATTAATTAATTGTTAATTCAAAGCTCTTGCTTCTAGTATTACTAAACGTATTGTGCTAACGTTATATTTGCCGTTTATGAAGTTATTAGTTTTTATTCGCTATGCAATTAATCTCAATCATTAGACGTTTGTTCTGTTAAAAGAATTGTTTAAAACTATAAAATTTTCAACAAATTTGTATATAATTTATTTTCATTTTTGAATTATTGATCTGCTATGTTTTATATTATAATATGTCAAGAAGGGGTCGCAAGATTGTCTATGAATGGGGGCTCGGGTAATGGGAGGCACATTTAGTAGGGAGCGTTGGGGCGATAAGTGCCACTTTGAGGGCGACCAGACTGGTTAGGGTGAGAAGAGCCATTTGGTTTTCTTGCAGCTCCAGGTGCTGGGCGCTGTCCGTAGACTGCAGGACCATTAGCGGGGGCTCCAACAACAGTCGGTCGCTGATTGCTTGCGGCACCAACAGCAGGTGCATAGCTCTTAGGACGATAGGTGGATGGACGTCTGCCCTTAGCGCCAACACTCGATGAAACCCCGATCACAGTTTGTCGCTGTGCAGTTGGTGGAAAAACAACAGGTCCGTGGGCTGGAACACCTTGGCGACGACCACCCAGTCCTTTTGCTGGTCCAGAAACTGCAGGAATTGAAGTGGCTGTTGGTCGGCCCACAGCTGGTGCAGAAACAGGAACCGCTGGAACGGATGGACGAGATCCCACTGGTGTCAAGAAAGATGAATACGAAGGATTAGCTGCGATTCCACAAGCAAGGCAGCTTAAGAGGACAACAAAAATGACAGCCATTTCCGAAAATTGAAACAAAGTTGTATTATTGCTTGATTAGTTAAACTGTTGCTTGTTCACAACTGATGCTTCTTCTGGAGAAACGTAAGGCTTTTATAGGTATTATTTCTTTAGTTAAGCGAGCGTTAAAATCAAACAGTTAAGAAATATCTGAAAATTATTGTAAAATCTGTTCCAGTCGGTTCCTGCCCTTTGAACTCAAGTGCATTGTGATTTTTGAACTTTCCTGCACACTTTAAGTGCAACGAACTATACTTGAGAACAAAGCCCGCCAGTTTTAAGTGGGTAAAATCAGGTCAATGATATTATAACTGAAAGTATCATAAAGTATCACATCCAGAGAAGATATCAGATCAGGTTAAGTGCGCCTCAGTGTGATAATCAGCCGAGGCTGTATAATATTCAGAGGCTTATCTGCTGTTTCATAGTTAGAATATTTTAACAAAAGCTAACATAATTTATTGCGAGATATGTCGTTTGTTAAATGGCGGAGATATGTCGTTTTAAAGCAACATCTCATTAACTTATTTTAAGTAAACAGTTCTCATACGAGTATAATGCTACTAATTGGCCCGGAGAACATAGAAAAGAGAACTTTCTGCCAAAAACTATCTACAAACAAATAATTGATATCAAATGCTATGATGCTAGGTTAACACAATGAATGGAATTAAAAAATTTGTTTAATTGTTCAACGAAAAATAAACAACTTAAACTCACAACAGAATGTTTAATAATTAATAGCTGAATATGGGTAGTATTGACACAATCACAAATCGCTGGGGGTTTTCATTTCTAAATGAAAAGTGATGTCATTAAAGTTATCTAGTACAGAATGAGACCGGCAAAAATATAAACGTGACTTTTTTTTGTTATTTAACAAGCAACAATATCATAACAGTAAGTACGTTTGTAGTGTAAATGGATAGCTCAACAATATTGTTTATTTTGTTACATATTTTTTTAGTAGCAAGATAAACATTTTAATACTTTTTTATATTTGTCAAACGTGTTTTCTTTTGTATTTTTTTGTAAGCATTTCGTAATGAAACTTGAGTGCTTAACGTTTACAAAAAAGAACCTGTTCTTAAACCTTTCAGTCCAAGAACGCTGAAAAAAAAAACATATAGTTAATTTCTTGCATATGCCCAAAAAGTGTTTGCCACTTACTCTCGCCGGTTTGGCAGGTATGCACAATCTTTGAGCATTGATTTGAGAAAGTTCTTATCTGACCCTTGTAGGTGCCAGAGACTGGTTGATAATTCTGGGGGCAGAAACTGCTGCAGTGCTTTTGGCACTCTTCCTTCGTACTGAGAGCCAAAGCTGCAAGCAGTAAATGATGTTTACTTTCAGTATTTCTTAATAAGCACTTAAAGTTTCACAACTTACCTGGCTTGCGATGACAGTTCTCTTTATCAAAGAAACATTTATTGCGGAAGACATTGCAGCCTCCTCCAAGTGCCCAAACTACATCCTCAGTATCGGGACAGTCAGCCGAACAATCGGCTTTAACGTGGCCCAAGGCAAATGCAAGAATCAAAAAAATCACTAAATGGAACTTCATTTCAATACTAGACCAACAGCTAATTGTCAACTGTTGGCCAGCGGCATGAAACGACGATATTATATAGCAGGTTCACAACATTTATAAGTATGTGTTTGCATATGGTAAATATTAATAGGTATAAGCAATGGGCACCTAATCAGCTGTTTAAATTAACAGGTTTTGTTCTCTCAAACACAAAACATTGAGACAGATGGGCAGCGCGTGTGCTTAGGTATTAAAAACGTTCATGCTCAGTGATTTTTAATTATTTACTTTGCTAATCTTAGAGCAAATAATATTGCTATGATGAATACTAGAAGCACATATGATGACTTTAATTGCTTATCGTTAAGTACAACTTAATTAAAATATTACAAAATATTTTCTCTTTTGCTATTTTTAGTCCTCATCAACGACTGCCTCAGCAAGTCCTATAAGCTTGGTATCCGCATCGTAAACAGTATAAAAACGTGTCAAGAATATATCACCCAAAATCCAGAAGTCGCTTGGAACTGGAACAAAACCACTGGCACATATTGTTTCATTGTCAGTGTCCATCCTAACAACATAATCTTTGGGCCTCACTGCATATATCCTGCCTCCAATATGGAACTCAACGTCTTTTAGTTCCTGGCTGTCGCAGTTGAGCACATAGCTACCATTATTGAAAGTCGCCCCAAGGGCCTTTTGCAACGTGCTGAACTTGGCCTCTGGCATAAGGATCAATGAGGTGCCCGTATCCAAAATGGCACTTATTTTCTCACTAATTGTCTCACGGCCCACAATTATGCCAGACATCTCAAACCGCCAATAGCCAACCATAGACACTGGAACAAAGTTTATTTTTCCTGTATAACGGGTTGTATCGGTACCTCCAAATATTAGTTCGCCACCGTAAAGTTCACCGGCAGTGCGACGCAGATAAATGGAGAACAGACAACGCTTGACGTTATGCCGCTGGCAGAAGAGCTCCAGAAACGGAGGCGAGCTTTGCCATCCAATCTCCCTGAAGGCCAGGCCAACGATGCCATCAAAAGCTGTACCCTCAAAAACTTGCTGATGATGCACTAAAATCTCGCCAAAGATCAAATTAGGCACTATTACATCACCAACCTGCATCGTATCCTGCGATAGATATCCACTAACATCACCATTTCCGTAGGATAAAGAAAAGTTTTGTCCAATTTTCACATAGCTCTTCGACTTGTGTGCCTTGTAGCGATTGTGGCGCTGGCAGGCAGTATTGTTTTCTGGACAATTGCTTGATGGCAGCCACGTATTTGCCGAGCCGGTATCAAAAAGAACTCTAAACAACTGAGGCGGTGTGCCCATCCAAATACGCCCATAATACTCCACATTCTCTCGATTCTCCAGAATCATATGTTGCTTCTTAAGTGCAAAGAAATTCTCGTATAGCTGACTACTAGTTGGTTTATTCTGCACTTCCAATGGTACTCGCAGCACATTGTTCATGGCTACAGTATTTAAGAAAATCAGGAACTTGCAGCAGAAAAAAAACCATGTTTGTAGCATCTTGGCTGGAGTTTAACTAAGAACTGAGCTAGTTTTTAACTTATATTCTGAGGCGATTTCATAATGTAACTACAGCTGTTGGCGGTAATTAGTCTATTAACCCAAAAAAAAGGTGTGCAACTAAAGAATATATTAATGTATATAATATATTTGCTTAAGTTGTAAAAACTTGCGGTTTCAAAAGGTAGTTAAAGAAAAATAGGTTTTATCAATAGTTACTTTAAGAGAATTCAGTAACCGACAGAATTATAATATCCAAACATGTCTTATAGGTGCAAGAAAACTTTATTTTGTTAAGATGTAAAAACTTGTTGCTTTTCATTTTTAAAGAGAGCAACCAGGCGAAGACCTTTTGCATTCTCCCGAGCTAACTTGACGCCAGTCTGTTAAAAAAACAATATATATAATTTGATTTAGTCAACAGGTATTGATTAAACTCACTTATTCCCTTGGTACAGGCATTAACGCCCAACTGACAACTGTTGGAGAAGGTGCACTGCATCGGTCGACCACGAACTTGAGCTTCTCCACAGACGGGGCTATAAACTGCCGGACAAATGGAGGGGCAACGATCAGCGGCCATAATAAGGCCACAGCAGATAAGAATACTGATTAATGCAATACAGAACTTCATTGTGACGGTAAGATTTAAAATAAACTAGTTGATATCGTTGACAATGTCTCGTTTATATACGAATATCTGCGAAACATTGTTAACTGGTTTTCTCTCTCTGAGAAGCTCTAAATGATCAAACAATACAGCCAGCCCCCTTACAAACAGACGTGAGAATAATGTGAAAAGGTGAATCCCTTTTCAGATATGGGCATAAAAAAAAAAACGTTGGCACTCAGATAAAAAAAAAACAATCAATTCCTTGAAGTGTAATTTCTGGGTACTTATTACACCTCGCTAACCAGATAATTATCTACTGTGTAACGGGGCAACTTAGCTAACCACGTGACCTTTAAGACAACGACTATCGATCATTAATCATACACAGCCTTAAGTTATCTCGGTCTGCGCGTGCACCAAGCTCACATGCTGCCGTTGTAAATCGTTTGATATGCAATTATTATTCAATTCATGCCATGCCACGAATCGATTTGTTACACACCAACCAATTTAATTCAACGGCAAGAAATCGGTAGAGGTTCAGTTGGCCATGTTTACCATGTGGGTGTGGAGCGTTTATCTGGTTATAAAGTTGTCTAGTGCCTATTATGTTAAAGAGCATGTCTCAATGAGTTCATCAGGTCTCAAAGTTCATTATCATCCCAACAGCTATGTGGCAACCGAGAAATCAAAGTCAAAAATCACAAAAATACAGCCAACCAAAAAGAGTAAAAGGCCCAAAACGAAGTTAACAAGTTTGCAAACACAATCAGGAATATTGGTACAACTTAATAAACTTTATTATGTATCCAGCAAAAAGAAAGAGAAAAATCACAAAAATATTTATCTAGTGCGTGACCAAAAAACGGGACATCTTGTTAAAGTAGCATTTGTACATGGACTTAAAGATAACAAAAAAAATTGATGAAACTTCAAATACAACGATAAATACATTTCCACTAGCTACAACAGTAAAATTGTGTTCGAATTAAATATATAATTGCTAACGCGAAAAACGATATAAAATTGAAAAAAGCATTCACTTGCCTGATCTTTGGATTTTTAGCTTGTCCATGGGTGGGCGTCAAAGTCAAAGTCTGCTATGTCGCCGAGTTGATTGAGAGGAGATTTATTACCGCAGCACTTGAGTCTTTCGAATGTTATTCCAAATCGAGGCAATTTCAAGCACCAAACTCAACTAAACGCAAAAAAAAGAAAGATTTTACTTTCAAAATGAGCGAAAATCATGGTTCCACAAAATATAAAAGAAAAAACCTGCATAACAACACCAAGTCTGGAGATGACTTTCAAAAATCGCCCAGAGACAGGGCAATCGAAGAAGATATTTCTTGGTCATTTTCGGTCTGCTTACAACAAGTGGCCAATTGATCCCAAAAACAGTCGCATAACTTGCTCCGCAGGTTAACTGATCTGACTTATCTCATCTCAACATTCAGTTGCCTGCCAGCTGATCAAACTAATGTGTGCAAATTAAAATTTCATGCCAAATACTTCATAATTTAATATATGAACCTTTTTTCATGTTGCTTTAAACTCGAAGTATTATGGCATCTTTGTTTAATCAGCTTTTTTCAAGCTTTAATTGTCGTGTCTTGCCCAAATGCCAAATTAAAATTTAATAGAAATCAAGTGAAAGCTCTGCACCACACAACATTAACTTAATAAAAGTTTGACAAGTCTGACACATTTTTTAAATTAAATCATTTTAAATGCAATATTATTTCCATTAAGTAAGCCTGAAAGCCTTTATACAAATACTTTGTTTTTTTGTTTGTTTCAATATTTAGTTCATTATTTGAACACGTTTTCCAAAGTGGACACATTTATTTGCACAACTGATAAATAAAAATGTTTAGAACAATTTTATTTGCGTTAACAAACACAATTCAGTATAAATGACAGCTACAAATCATGCTTTCATTTAGTTATCCAATTGCAACATGTTGAAATCGTCGCTTATTACCGCACTGCTCGGCATTTTGATTTGCCCGAGTTCAGCTCAAACTCTCGAGTGCCCGAGAAACTGTAACGAGCTCTATCGCTGTTCTCCGTATTATAAGGCTTTGGTTTGGAGCATTGTGGATGGCAATTGTCGTGTCTTTCAGAATGGTTGCATATTCGGATCGGAAAACTGTTTGAGATTGAATAGCTGCCAAAAAAGTTGTTGAACTACAATTGATTGATTTAATTTAGTTTTAATTCAATCAATTTTTTTAAGAAATTGTCCAGACAACACGTAGTAGATGCCTTAGGAAATGTAACGCAATGTGTCCATATGGCGGCAGTGGAGTTTGTGCCTCATTTCCACAAACTAATGCAGATGGAACCACAGAATGGAAGCATAGAACTTTTCTCAATACCTGCCTATTAAATCAGTATGCCTGTCATAACGGAATAGGTGGATTAACATCATTATCACCTTTGTGTTTCGTACCCTAAAAATAATCGGTTCTTATTCTTACAGCTTATATTGGTACGCCAACCGATGGCGAGTGTACACAGCAATAAGGCTTGTTCTGGAGAACCGCAACTGACCTCAAAAAATATTGCCAGCTTTGGAGTATTTTTATACACTGTAAATATATTGACACAACTTTTGGATATATATAATAAAGGCTGCAAGCAAAAATGAATTAATTTCGAAAAATTTAACTTCATTACAAAAATTGCCAAGTCGAAGCCAGACACAATGAATCGGGACTAAATTTTAATAGTAAACTTATTGTCATGCTATTGCTAGCTCCAATTGGTATTATCTATGGACAAATGTTCACCGCAACAGGTGCGTCAATGCGTTGGAAATCTTGAAAACTCATATAATATTTGGAAAATTTATAGTGGCCAAAAAGTGTCATGATGTTTGTCCCACTGTCTATCGCGTGGTTTGTGCGCTGCACGAAAGATGTTTGCGAACTTTTGCCAACAGCTGTATAATGCGTATATATAACTGTAAATATCAGAAGGGTAAGTGAAAGACACATAAGATCTGACAAAGCACTTAATAAACTCTTTCCATTAGACTATCGTATTATATCGCGGAGAGCCTGTGAGTTGTTAAGCAATGATGAGCTGCGAAAACTGGAGCTCTAGCGGCGATAACTAGGCAACAGCTCAAAAACTTCCGCTAGATGACGCCACATGACAGCGCGCATGCGTTTCATGTGCAAGTTTTTGTTTTGTGGTTGTAGCTCACCAGCCGCCAGGATATAGATATATCCTGCTATTGCTGCTGTTGCTGCTGTGTTTCATGTGTGTAACTTTCTCTCTGACTAAACTGTAGTATCGTCACGCCACTACTACTAAAAATTAAGCGAAAATTAAATTTTTAATGCATCTTTTGACTAGTTTTTAAATTACCTACAACAAAATTGTGCTATTCTTTAAACCTTTTATGTGTGCTTGCAAAACTAAATGATAGAACATTTTATAAGTTTCCACCTTACGCTTACATGACGACAACAAGCGCTGTAGTGTAAAAAAAAGAAAAGAAAAAAAAACAACAAAAAGTGTTCATAATACCAAAAGAAACGCAGACAACGACAAGAAAAACTAAGTTGAGGCTGATAGAAAGACTAAGCCAAGACGAATACCAAGTAAAGCTAATACTACTCAAGTGAAAACGTGGAAGTTTTCCTACTAAATTCACTTGGCGACATAAATACAGGTTAGTTCTATTTATGGCTGTCAGGTAATTAATTGGTAATTGATTTGACATTTAATCCTTAACCCGTTGCTACAATTGTTGTAGTTGCAAATTTCCATTGAATTGCGCATCATTTATGTATAACAATCTTATGGCCGTCTATTGTGGCGTGTCGCTGTGTGTGCAAGTGTCTGTGTATGCATGCGTGTGTGTGTGTGTTTGTGTCTGTGAAAATGTTTTCATGGCTGCTGGCCAAAGCACACATTTCCACATTTCAGGCTGCCTCATTGTTGATTTTGCATCAAGTACGTATCCGTAGGTATGTATGTATGTAGGTGTGTGTGTGTTTTTGAATAATTATCAAGAAAATTACAAAATGTGTTGCATGCATTGGTGAAGTTACTAAAGAGAAAATACTCACGAATATATATGTATGTGTGTGTGTGTGTGCCCATAAACACATTCGCCAGCATGCAGACATACATATGTATGTATGACAATGTATGTGCGTATGTGTGTCTAATGCATACACATGTAAATGTGAGAGAGTGCGACCCTGCCACTGGATAACAATAACCACACTTCAATGACCTAGACCACGAAAGATTTAAAGGCCGCCAAGTGGATGAGTGAGTGCAGTTTTAAGTGGTGTGGTGTCGTGCGGTGCGGTGCGGTTCGGCTTGCCACCCACCCGTCTGTGTCTGTGCTGTAATTTAAGCTGCACATTTCACATGAATTTTCACTGTGCCCCAGACACAATGCAATCGTATTTTCTAACTAATTTTTCACTTAGAGAACGCCACAGGGATTACGCTATACAAATTTAATCGTTTTTTAACAATTTGCTTTTATATCCGTTATTTTATCCTCAATTTATATTTGTTTAGTGCATATATCCTTTTTATGCTTTTACTTGATGCATAAATAGTTTTCTACAAAAAATATAGCATAGTTTTAGGCTGTGATATTTGTGGCGCCTTATATATTTCGAGTTGCTTTTCGCACTTCAAATGACAGGTCTTTCAATTATGGATTAAAATTATCTAATCACTAGTCTTTTTAATTAATTGCTACAGCAAGTTTAATTTTCAAATTGAAGTTAAAATCTTTGGATAATCTCAAGAAACAGCTGTACTGTTATTGTTGTTTAAGTCATCGACCACCTAATATATAATTCGTCTATGGTTAATGTCTCTGCTCAATAACATGTTTGTAAATGTTACGGTTTTTGGGTGACCACAGCTGTATGTGTTGCTGTTGGTGTTGAGTAGATTGTCTCATTCGCGTTTTTTGGTCTCTGCGGCAATTTTGTTCTTGTGCTTTTCATAAACAAACTAAAAAGAATGTGTTAACTGTGTGAAAAAAAGAAAACGTAACAAAGACTATTTTACATACAAGTATATTTAATGGCTTTTAAATAAAAACAGTAAGTGCTTATGTTGCGGTTGTCCCGTGTGTTTACATGTTTGTGTGTGTGTGTTGTTGTATAGAAAATACTTGATGGAGATGAGCTATTTGTATGATTCTGTCATTACTGTGACTTCGATATATGCTGGCTTAATTTCTTATAAAAAATTCAAACATCTCATATAAGACTTGTGGTAGGTAAGAAGCGCTAACTTGTTGCTACGAACTAGCTTATATATGTATATAGTTTGAAGAAATTACTGTGATTCGCAATTAAGAAACTATTGCGCCAGAAATCACAGGTAAGCACATACCACTCATCTCTGTTGTGTAGTTGCTTTGATTAGTATCCGCCACCCACAACAACGCAACGCAACGCAGCGCAGCGAAATATATGCGACGATGTGACAATAACAACAACTACAACAACAATGGCATGAGAGGGAAAAGGAAGAAGAAGAAGCTGCAGAATAAGTACATAGTATATATGTATGTACAAATGTACATAAGTGTGTAAAGAAGGGAATCTCGCGCACAATGCCTTATAATTATCAAAAGAAGCAATGGAATTTTGTCATGAATCACAAACAGATTTCAGACTTCAGTACCAGTACCAGCCTTTTGTTATATTGTCTGTAGCTCTTTAGCTCGTTATCAAATCAGTTGCGATATAAATATTCCGCTGCATTTGACCGACAATAGCCAGCAGTTTATTGCGAGCAAACATCTTGCGACCTCTTTAGCGCAGTTTTACGCAAACACATACATACATGTGCACACACACACAGGCATACATACATCATACATACATGCATTCCCATCCACTTGTGTATGATTTAGTTGAAATTTAATCGGTTGTTCTGTGTGGTCGTTGTTGTTATACGTGCTCATGCGTGATGCCGCATAACAGTAATTTGAGCTATTAACTGCTTAAGTCCTTGTTGTTGTTGTTTGTTCCTCTTGGTGCGGTTATGAATATATCCTTGGCATTGGATCTTCCAGGAATTGTGAGCTCATCTTAGCTTGAAACTTCTTCATTGCAAGGACATTTGTTTGCTATTGTCTCTTATGTGAATTAATGTTCAGCGTTAGTGAAGTGACTATATTTAATGTAATTACGCATTCGATTCGAACATTATCTAAAATATATATAGAAAACTTACCTTGTTAAACTTTCCTTTCCTTTGCGCTCTACTCGTTATTGTTATTGACTATCATCGGTAATCGTATCATTTGGTTGGAAGAGAGGTGAACGCTTTGTTGTTGTGTTGTCTTTATTGCAAGCGTAGAGTTTGAGCAAAGTATTGAAGCGCATGCTAATAGGGACGGAATAAAAACAAAAGAAAAAGTAATAAATTGCATGTGGGTGTGCGAGTTGAGACGGGCTTAGTTGATTGACGATTAACAATGACGCACGGCTCTCAGTTTGTTGGTCTGACCGTCCGTCTATCTGTCGTGTCACTATATTTGCATGTTCGCCGATAAACTGTAGAAACTGTTAAGTACACTATTCACAATGTTTTTTTTACTGATTGCAGGGAAGAGCAACGAGTTCCACTTGCTGTGGCTGGAGCTGTTGTTGTTGCTGTTGTCGCTTTGGCATACTTCTGGGCAACATATTGTCGCCGGCGACCGCAAGACTGGGCAGAATTATGAACTTGTGCTCATCGTCCGGTGCAACGGCATCAAATACATCGCTTTCGTCCACAGGGCACGCTGAGAGTAACGGGAGCAACGGTCCCTCGGAGGCATCACATTGCTTTGGCGGCGGCGGCGGCGGTGGAGGCGGAAGTGCTAGCAAAAACGGTGGGGTCGGCAACGGCAGCGGTGGCACACAGATAGCACCAAACAGTAATCGTAGCACCGCTAACGGTGGCGGCAGCAATCCGGCCAGCACTAGCAACGGTCACAGCCTGACACACAACGAAAACAACGGAAACATGCCGCCCGAGACACGTCCCAAAATGGTGACGGTCAAGCATCCGGAATCAAATAAACCCAAGCCCACCACCAAAAAGATTGTCAAAAATATCCAAGCCGATCAGGATGTTATCAAAGCGCTGCAGCGTTGCCGCGATGAAGGTTAGTTTATAAACATAAATAAATTTCAAAATATAAAGACTCACATCCAACTTGAATAGGTATCAAGCGGTTGGACCTCAGCAAATCATCCATCACTGTGCTGCCGGCAACGGTGCGAGAATGTGTACATCTCACCGAGCTTTACTTGTACAGCAACAAGATTGGACAACTGCCGACAGAGATTGGCTGCCTGGTGAATTTGCGCAATCTAGCCTTGAACGAAAACTCGCTGACATCGCTGCCAGAATCATTGAAGCACTGCACACAGCTCAAGGTTCTGGACTTGAGGCACAATAAGCTAGCAGAGATTCCAACGGTCATCTATCGTCTACGCTCGTTGACAACGCTCTATCTGCGCTTCAATAGAATCACTACTGTGGCGGATGATTTGCGCCAGCTTGTAAATCTTACTATGCTTAGTCTGAGAGAGAACAAGATAAAGGAGCTGGGCAGTGCAATTGGGGCCCTGGTCAATTTGACCACATTGGATGTGTCGCACAATCATTTGGAGCACCTGCCCGAGGAGATTGGCAACTGTGTGAATCTGAGTGCACTTGATTTGCAGCACAACGAGCTGCTGGACATACCTGATAGCATTGGCAATCTAAAGTCTCTGGTGCGTCTGGGTCTGCGCTACAATCGGCTCAACTCTGTGCCAGTCTCGTTGAAAAACTGCAAAAGCATGGATGAGTTTAATGTGGAGGGCAATGGCATCACACAGCTGCCGGATGGCATGTTAGCCAGTTTGAGTGCATTAACCTCAATCACATTATCACGCAATCAGTTCACGAGCTATCCAACCGGAGGACCGGCCCAATTCACAAATGTCTACAGCATCAATTTGGAGCACAATCGCATCGACAAGATACCGTATGGCATATTTTCAAGGGCCAAAGGCTTGACCAAACTGAACATGAAGGAGAACATGCTGACCGCCTTGCCGCTGGACGTAGGCACCTGGGTGAACATGGTGGAGCTGAACTTGGCCACCAATGCGCTGCAGAAACTGCCGGATGATATTATGAATTTGCAGAATCTGGAAATACTCATACTGTCCAACAACATGCTCAAGAAAATACCCAATACGATTGGCAATTTGCGCAAGTTGCGCATTCTGGATCTGGAGGAGAATCGTATTGAGGTGCTGCCCCATGAGATTGGTCTGCTGCACGAGCTGCAGCGACTGATATTGCAAACCAATCAGATAACAATGCTACCACGTAGCATTGGTCATTTAAGCAATCTGACACATTTGTCTATTAGCGAGAACAATCTGCAGTTTTTGCCCGAGGAAATTGGCTCGCTGGAGAGCCTGGAGAACCTCTATATCAATCAGAATCCAGGCTTGGAGAAGTTGCCCTTCGAGCTAGCACTGTGCCAAAATCTAAAATATCTAAACATTGACAAATGCCCATTGGGCACCATTCCGCCCGAGATCCAAGCTGGTGGTCCATCGCTGGTGCTGCAGTGGCTCAAGATGCATTCGCCGTACCGGCAAATGTGAGATGTGGATGGCGTCTGGCGCACCGTCTACGTGGGAAGCGATTGTTACTATCAGTACCAGCTGCAGACGGAGCAACAGACGCAGGCGGGCAAACAGTCAGGCGGTGCAAGTGAACGGCGCTAACGGTGTGAGCTTAGTTAAAGCTGCACAGCACAGCACAGCTCTCCTCCTGGTTATGCTTGCAGGTCAAACCTCTCCCAAAAACAGCAAAATCGAAGATATAACGACTCAATTGCGTTGCCTGGCAAATGATAGCTTTAAAAGAACAAAATGTTATACCAATGTCCCGCGAATTGTAAAACTGCCCCGATTTGCTTTTGCCTTATGTTGAACTCCTTAAGTTGATCACGTTTTTGATGCTGCTTAGCGACACTAATGATTTGGTTCTCATCACCGTTTAGATTTTAGTTTTATTATGCTTCCAAGCTAGTCAAAAATACAACTCATTGAACGGAACTAAACTAAATTTAAATGCAAACTAAATTAAATTATACTAAAGCTTTAAATTTTTTGCGTTCGATAATCGTTTTAAAGACCTTTACAAATTTATTGTCATAAAGGAAAGCTAAATCGAATGTTCAAACCTTACAAGAATACGCAAGCGCCAAGGAATTGTTTGAAAAAAAAAACTTAAAATTAAAAAAACACTTATAAAAACGTAAAAGATATACATATTTACATATAATCGTAATTAGTTGATTATGATTATGAAAACAAAAACGAGACACAACTAAAAAAAAAAAGTATTAAAATAATTTGTTTAAAATCGATGCAAGCAAAGTTTTTGAAGCGCTTCAAGCAAGTACTAAGCATTGTATTATGGTACTACAAATGTATTGTATTAATGGTGCACCTTAACTTTAGGTACGTTTTTGTGTATTAACCATAAATATTATGGAATTGCTTGTAGCGCCGCATAGGTATATGAATGTAATTAATATATATTGTACTACGTAAACGTATTAAACAAGCATGCATTATATGTGTGTGTGTGTTAATTATTTAAAATGGTGTTTAGTAGCCAAATTGTTCAAAAATCAAAAAAACCAAGAAATTCAGTTAATGTTAAAAACAAAATCAATGTGTGTGTTTGTCCATATTTATAAATGATTTGTAATAATTGTTAGCTATGTTGTCAAGCATTTGGTTAAACGCAATCACAATTTTTGTATGGCAAGCAAGGAAAACACAATACAATGCAAGTAGTGTTTTGCCACTTATCAAATAAGTATGTATCTAGAAATAACAATTGAGTCAATCGAATGTCTCTGAAGATATTCACATCATATACACTTACACCAAACACTCTTACACAAACAATGATCAATCATGGAAGCGAGCGTTTAAGCTCCGTTCTAAGATAAATGATGTCTAAACAGCTCAGAATCAATTCAGTCAACACTGTGAACATTGCACTTTTTATTTTTGTATAACGAAAACTGCAAGTTTTTTAAACAAACTACTGAAATTGAGCTGCTCTCTATTGCAACGCAAATGGGCTTTAAATCATTTTTATTTTAATATTAAACAAAGTACACAAACACTGAAATCAACGAAGCAAACTTTTACTAAATACAATACAAATCATATTAGCTTTAGCTATATACTTTTACATACTAACCATATTATACACAAACATATAAATATAAAACTATTTTTTTAAAACAAGTATAAATATTTGATTTCAAGTATTCATGAGATTTTGTATACATAAAACAATTGTCAAATAAAGTGGCACTGGCCGATGATGTAATCAAATTACAAAAATGTAACAGAAAGTACGAAAAAACGAAATACGCAAACAAACAAAATAAAACACGGTACAAAAAACAGAAACGTAACAAAACACCTGAAGCACACACATAATGCATAAATACATGAAGACATACAACGTACATACTATGTTCATTTGTGTATGTACAATGTAAAACTTAATGTAGACACAATAAAATTTAACCTAATCTACGAATTCAAGTTAAATTAAAATGAAAATTTTAGTACAAGTTAAGAAAGAATTGTACTACATGTGTTAGTCTGGAGAGAGCGAGATGGATTCGATAAAGTCGAAATGTAAAGATATTCAAAACAAAATAATAAAAAAAAATGTTAAAATTCAATGTTAAACAGAACAGAACAAACAACTTGAGCTTAAAAGCTTTGATGCTAATTTTTAATCAACAACTGTTGCCGTTGGGTTTGTGTGAGCTCCCCAGAACAGCTGTAGAGAGTCTCTTTCTCAATGCTGCCAATAACAAAGGCATTCTGAAAACAATATAGAACGCACGTCGAAATCGACTCACTCACCATTTAGATAAGACAATAGTCATCAAAGAGTTGAGTAAACCATACAACAGCAGGCAGGTAAGCTAGATAAAGTAAAAGTTGTTGTGGGAGTATGATATTGCGAATTATATCAGTAGCCAAAGAAACTTGAAATAACTCAACAGTTTGTGTGTTGCTCTTTGTTCGCACAAGCTCTGAGCTTTGCATATAAATATATATAGTGTAATGGAAAATGCATTTAAATTTTGAGCAGATAAGTTATGTACGCATTAAATGTGAGACATTTCAAAGTGAACCGTTGAGAATTTACAGTTATTGCTCGCTGATCTTTTAGAGTTGCCGCAACAACACAATGAATACGCTGCTGCTATTACTTGTTGCCTGTGTGACCTTTACCCATACACAGGCGTACTCAGCTTACCAAGATGCTCGGGTTATCGCTGAGTTTAAGCGACAGCAGGAACTCAATCATGCCAAGATCGCAAGAGAAGTGGTGCATCGAGCCAATTGGGCATCGGTAGGCAGCATTTCGACCAACAGTATTGTTAAGGACTATCCCATGGTTAATATTATCGCAACTGATGATAATAGCTTGGATGGCATATCCTCGGGTGTTATACGCTTTTTGCTCACCGATTTGGATTTCACGGGTCCCGACTGGCAAAACAATAACAAGGTGACTTTAA
This sequence comes from Scaptomyza flava, assembly GCA_030179655.1. Taxonomy (NCBI): domain Eukaryota; kingdom Metazoa; phylum Arthropoda; class Insecta; order Diptera; family Drosophilidae; genus Scaptomyza; species Scaptomyza flava. The sequence continues at coordinate 22,670,681 of JARNME010000012.1, forward strand.
TGTTTAGTGATGAACAAACTTTGAAATGCAAGAACGCCAATATAGATCCAATGGAACCAACTTGTGCGCGTGTTATGCTCAGTGGTCGGGTCAAAAAGGTTTGTAAATCATTGATCGATTGAGTGAAGATCCAGTCATAATACTCTTCCTATTCATAAACAGCTCTCTGAGAATTCCCCCAGCTATAAACCGGCTCAAAATATGTTTATAAATCGCCATCCAGCGGCGGTTAACTGGCTAAAAGGTAACTTACTTAAGACTTGAAATATATATATAGAAGCTATGACCATTTTGATTCTTTTTAAGAACATGAATTCTACCTGTGCGAATTGGATATTAAGAATATATTTGTTTTGGATTTCTATGGTGGTCCGCACCAAGTCAGTGCCTCCGACTATTACGCCGTTAAGATTTAAATACAGACCATGGACAGTAATATATATATGTATATAATCCAAAGCATATAAGCTTTCACTTGACGCATCAGTCTTTTGTTTGGCACGAAACATGCAAAAAATTCAATTGATAAGTTAACTTTCACATGGAACTGGCGATTATTTTATATACTTATATGTATATTTACATTGTACATACTTATTCCCTTATCTTCATTTCTCTTCCTATCTTTCTAATTGTTTATGTGATATCAAAATGCTCAAAATTTGGAAACAAACATCAGTTAAAATGTGACTTAAAAACAAATAAATGTTAAATTAGTGTAAAGATGTTGCATTTTAATTTAAATGGTTTTAAAGTTTCAAACATAAACCTAAACAAAAACAATCGACTTTGGAATCTATAATTTTTTTTTTGTTTGTTAACTTAAAGTTGTTCATGTTGGTTTTTTTATGTTAACATAAGTTAAATATGTGAATTTGATATTGAGTATTCCAGAGCGTTACGCCAGGGCACCGGGCACGACGCATAGTGTGGCATCGATTTTCTGCAGCTGGGGTAAGATGTCACGCAATTTTGAGCGATAACGGACATCTTTCGCCACAGGATTGTGCTCCAAATAGATGGTCTGCAAGGCCTTGTTTTTCTTCAGCACCTCGAGGTTTTTCCAATCGGCGATACCATTATCATTTAGCCAGATCTCTTCCAGCTGTTCGAGCGCCTCCAAGTTGTCAATCGACTTCAATCGGTTCTTGGCCATATCTAGTGTGTCCAAGCTCTTGTTCTCCGACAAGTTCTCAATAATTTCAATACCATTTTCCGACAAGTAGAGCTCTTTCAGATTGGCTAGCTTCTCCAAGTTCTCAATCTTGATAATACGATTTGCCTGGAGACTCAGAATTTCCAGGTTGACAAGCGTGTCGAGGTTTTCAATTTTGCCAATCTTGTTTTTGCCCAAAAACAACTGTCGCAAATTGACCAAAGTTTCAATGTTCTCGATTGTCTTAAGCTTGTTGTCGCCCAGCTCCAACATTGTGAGATTAGTCAGCATGCCGATGTTCTCGATTACCGTGAGTTTATTTGCCACGAAATAAATCTTCTCTAGCTTGGACAGCTTATCCAAGTTTTCGATTTTGGTAATCCGATTAAAGCTGAGATCTAGAATTTCCAGATTCTCCAGCTTGTCAAGATTCTCAATTTGTGTGATTTGATTATCGTAGAGTTCCAGCTCCACCAGCGTTGTAAGCATATCCAGATTCTCAATCTTCTTAATAAGATTCCATCGCAAATACAATCGCTCAATCTGTTTGAGTGGCTCAAAATTCTCAAGCTTATCGATGCGACGATGATTCAGATCTAATTCATAGCACTCGGGATCAATCATAACAATTTCCTCAATTGACGCAACCGTCTCTCCGGGTATTATTTGCATGCCAGCTGTTGGCTTGGCGCCTTCACTTATCGGTTGTGGATTATCGCCGTCCGCCATTCTCATCAAACGCTTTATTTGTACTTTGTGATTATATTAACAAAATTTATTTGTACTGTAAATGCCGCCTGGCCTGCTCGTCGATATTCTTGTTGCTGTGTTAAATGGTAATTAGTGTTGGAAAGTCGTTCAAAGTTTTTGCAGTTCGATTACTTCATGCGCTTGGTATGCACTTCATGAGAGTTGCCAGCTGTTGTTAGTACGTTTATAGCATGATTTGGTTGTAATTTCTTACACTATGTTTTTTTTTTTTTTGATAAGCTACAGTCTTAATAAGTTATAATGATCTGACATTCAATGTCGCTGCTTAAAGTTAAACAACTCTTGTTTGACAAAAGCTTGTGTTTTGTTCACTGTTTGTGTCGTTATCAGCGTACTACCCGCAACAGCTGCTAAATAATGTTTTGTGTTTTTCGGGCATCGCGTGTGTCTTTACTTTTGGTTGGAAATACAGTTTTTGCATAAAAACATCAATTAAAATGTCATGAAAGTCGGCGTTAAAGGCTAAATAAGCTGTTTTATTTTAATTTCATACTAAATTTGCTAGTTTAGAATTAACGAATAGCTAAACGACAATCATGTCGACGGGGCTAAAGTGTCGCAACTGCGGATCCAACGAGATCGAGGAGGATAATGCACGTGGCGATCGCGGTAAGTACAAGTACATGGCAAGACATGTTCCATAACCTGGCTAATCCTTATAAACTTTAGTCTGCATGAACTGCGGCTCCGTGCTTGAGGATTCGCTTATAGTCTCCGAGGTGCAGTTCGAGGAGATGGGCCATGGCGCCGCTGCCATTGGACAGTTTGTATCCGCTGAATCGTCAGGTGGTGCAACCAACTATGGCTATGGCAAGTTTCAAGTTGGCTCTGGCACCGAGTCGCGAGAGGTGACAATCAAGAAGGCCAAGCGTGACATTACACTGCTCTGCCAGCAGCTGCAACTCACGCAGCACTACGCAGATACGGCACTTAATTTCTTTAAGATGGCACTGCATCGTCATTTAACGCGCGGTCGCAAAAGCACTCACATATATGCTGCCTGCGTTTACATGACTTGCCGCACAGAAGGCACTTCACGTAAGTTGAAAAGACTTTGATTACGGGCTTAACAATCGATACATTTGTTGGTATTTTGTTTTTGGCAGATTTACTTATCGACATAAGCGACGTACAACAGATCTGCTCGTATGAGCTTGGACGCACCTATTTGAAGCTATCGCACGCCTTATGCATTAACATACCATCCGTAGGTGAGTTCAAATGAAATTATGTATGTGATTCAAGGGCTGTAGAAACATTTCAGTAGAGCATACTTTAGATTGATTAGGATTGTTGTTTCCGTTTTGGTTGAAGCTCTGAAGTAGCTTGTTTGTTTGTTCAGGATTGAAATTTCATTCTATAAAAGATTCAAAGTTTAGGAAAACTTGTTCGAATTGAATTTGAAGTCTATTAGTCGAATAGGTCGTTTTAGAGAATTAGTTCTTGTATTTGTTTAAAGTTTTTTAAATTCGAAAAAATCTAATAATGCATTTTATTGGTTAATAGTCATAATTCATAATTCAAAGATTCATATTCAATGTATGTATGTATGTAGGATAACATTTGTCTTACGTATATATAAAAACGTTTTGTGTCTTTATTTGAATAGCAATAAATCAGTACAATTTCCAAAGAAATAAAAACCTTGAACATAGTTGCCATTGTTGCGTAGTGCAGCCTTAAAAGATTGATGCGACAAATGGGTTAATTGAATAGTTGGCAGGGCTACTTTGGGGATTAATTTAATTACGTAATTAACCGTTAAACTGGCTCTATTTGGCTATATATGTGTGTACTTAAATAATGCCACTACAAATGCATTCTACAAGATATACATAAAGATAAAGATTTCGAGAGTTTGGCCGATTCTAACGCTAATTAATATTTTTCATTAAATTTTTAACTTGGCTTCCAAATTCATAAGCCTACTTTAACATGACATTATTGTGTATATATTTTATATATTCGGTATCTGTAGTATATGCTGGCAAAAAATAGTATGATGATTGTTATATGTGTTGCGCTTCGCATTCAATTTAGTTTAGAATATAGATTTAGTTATCATTAGCTTGACTGATTGCCCCTTGTTGTTCACTTGCTTATTGAAGATGCCACCGATTACCTTAATGCACTGTAACGATTATACACCTATTGGCTTTGAGTTTAAAATATGATTTTGTATGCATTTACCAACAGACTATATGTTTTTGTATGTATATAGAACTATGTACTACAAGAACTAGAGCACTCTACTATATATATATCCTGATAATATATATATGTATTTATGTTTATAACTAATAACTACATATGTTTGTATATTATCGTGCTAATATCGCATTCCTTAAAAATCCAATTTGCTCTGTTGCGTTGCACTGAAAACCCATGAGTTGCGATTTTGTGTTGTTTGCTGTTGTGGCTGTATCTGTGTTGATCTTTTGTGTTGTGACTGCTGTTGCTGCGACTGCTGACGATAGTAGCAGGCGCCCTGCCACTCGGCGCAGTAAAGCTGTGCGCATCAGGTGTTGCTACTATCACTTCCTGCTGCGGTGCTGCTGCTAGAAGGCAGCTCATCACCAGCCGCATTGTTTGCATTGCTGCTCGCATTTGCGGCTGCTCCTCCATTGGTGCCGTTTGAAGACACCAGTGTTGCTCCTATGGGTGTGGCGCATATCGAGCTAGTGGGCGAGTTGAGGGCGGTGACTGTAGTTGTTGGTCCATAGAAGATAAGCTCAGGTATTTGGCCACCCTGCACACCGGTGCCGTTAGTACTCTCCGATGAGCATTGAAATTGGAATGTTACATTGCCCATGAGCACTTCAGACATGCCCTCCTGACCAAAGAAGCTCAACTCATTGCCATCCAGTATAACCGAGGCGGTGTAATAGCACTCGGGTTCAATCTGTATGGGATTCTCGAAGAATACGTGGAACGTATTGCTGGAGCCATCCGAAAAGAATTTTGTATTATTCTCTGCCAATGTGCGACCCAAACGTTTCAGTTGAATCTCTACATTGTAGTTAGCCGCACCCGTTGACGAACCGTATAGGCCGAATCCAACGATGAAAATTCTATGAAAAATAATTAAATTTGTTAACAGATTAGCCTTTCTTATGATTTGCTTTAACTTACCTGCGATCCACTGAGAACTGTATGGAATCACAGCGACCACGATAGCGCCATTGATTTGAGCGATAAGCACACGATTGAAAACGATGGCAAACTTGAGTTTTGAGACCAGCACGCGGTCGCGTGGGAAAGCTGAGATTTGGCTTTTGTTTGGCCGTAAAATGCAAGAACATATCAATTGTCTCTTGTGATGTAAGAATGCCCGTTTGGGCGACACCATTCGCAAACTCCTCCAGTGTCATAGTCGGAATGCGTATTAGATGCAGCGCCTGACCGAGAACTCGGCGCTTATTTGGCGATGTTTCGTCAATGCTCATTTTCTCGCAGGCATTCATGGCCCAATTGAGGGCTGCCTCAAATAGATGAATCTCCTTGCAGTTCAGTGTCTCGCGCGACAATATTGACTCGAATGTTTTGAGGTCAATGTCCACAAAATCTTCGGACTTAACCGCCATCTCGGCCTGAGCATCGATCACTTCCCAGCAACGTTGCATCAGTTCGGGCTCCTCGAATAGACGCGATTGACTGAGAAGTAGGCAGGCGTTTTTTGCCGTCAACTTAACCTCCAGATAATTGACACAGGCACGCGCCAAATGTGGCACAATATACTTTTTGGCCGCGTACAATGTGGCCAGAATGTGTTCAGGTTCCAATTTGATTTCATCACAATACAGATACCTATAAAGGAATATCAACGTGTTAGCTCTTGCATAACTCTCACAATTATTGCTTATACCTTAGCAGTGTTAAAAATGCGGTTGGTTCCACATCCGGTACTTTGATTTCCTGCTTGTTCTCCGCCAGTCCGCCATAGAACATCGCATAGAATACCGAGCTGCCAGTGGCGAGAATATACTTGTGTGCGGGAATTGTTTGAATGGGATCGAAATCTATAGGAATAACGAAACGGAGGAATCGTTTAGTTTACCTGCATTTAAATGAACCACTTTGGACCTACCGAACTCGCTGCCCACAATGAATTTGACATCTGACAAGAGCTCGTTGTTAAACATGGCCGCATTGCGCTCCAGCACGGTTGCCTTGCTGGCCTGCCAGTTTGGATCGGCCGTGTCGATTGCATTGGAGGCGCCTACGGCCGCATAGCTGCTATTGCTTCCACCTGCGCAAACATACGAACCGCTGCCGCTGTTCAGTGTTGACGTTGCATTGGCAGCGCTGGCAGCAGCTGCTGCTGAGGCAATGGCCGCTGCCGCTGAACTGGAGGGCAGACAGAAGGTGGTAGGACTGCTGCCGCTATGGCTGCTGCCGTTCAATGCTCCTGGCGATGCCAGCGGTGAGGATGGTGCACTTATTGGCTGTGTTATTTGTATATTGTGATCGGCGGCGCTGCCTGAACCCGTACCAGGAGAGGTGACTGCGGCGCTACGCTGCTGATTGTGCGGCGGCGAATGCAAGAGTCCGTTGCCATTGTTAAGCGTCTCCACTGAAAATGCACATTTATTACAATTCTGGTATATAACATACGAGTTTTTCATATTTTTATATTTAAACCATGCCCAACCGAACTCCGCCAGCTTGTGCAGAATGCGTTGCAACATTCGGCAACTGTATGTCGCCTCAACCTCACTTCCGTTAATGCGTCAGTTCTCATCGGTGTCCCCATTCGACGTGGCTGCACAAACTGCTGCCCCCTTCTGTAACGCTCGTCCATTCAAAATGCAACACTCAAAGCGCAAACGGAGAGTGGGGAGTCCAAAAATAGCTACGTTTGCTGCTAAATCTGCAGCTCGCGAGATTTAGCACGGGCCTCAAAAAGCAACTTTTGTCTCCTCAGCATAAATGTATTAATAATAACGCGCGTCTTTTTTTTTACGTCTGTTTGTTTGTTTGTTTGTGTGCGTGTATGCATGTGTTTGTGTGCTCTGAGCAAAGTATGAATTTGTAACCTCGTTTGCTTTTTCAATTTGACAGAATTGTGTGATTTTTCATATACAAAACTTACTACAGTGATCACTTGGATATTGTTACTTTTTATTCAGTCAGTTGATTCTTTTTTTTTCATTCAACCAAATTAATTTTATGCATTGTTTACATGCAACGGAAACTATTTAAGTATTTCAATCAATAACCAATTAACTATACTTTGAGTAAGTTACAAACAATTTTATTATCCGTCAATTGGAATTATCACAGTTATATGAAAGAAACATGACATTAAACCCTTTTTTCCATTTTAACTGTCGCACGCATACAAACACAACAAGAGTCGTTGCTTGCTTTGTGAAAAATCGATAACGCACACAAACACTCATGGACAGGCGACGCACCTGCTATTTTCTATATTGGGATACACTTTTCTTACCATTTATCCATCCGCCATTTAGCTGAGAGTGCGACATGGATTCCTGATTGCGTTTGTTACTCGATTTCAATGAGAATCGATTTAATGCATTGTTGTTATTGCTGTTATTATGGTTATTGCTGCCGCTGGCCATGACTACGTTTACGGTTTGTTTGTATTGTTTGCACAGCGCTTTGAGAATGGAAAATTTCCAGAGGTCGGCAAATCAACTACTATTTGGCAACAGTTCTGTGTGCGCACTTTGCTTTTAATTTCAATTGATGAAACAAACATTGACTGCAAACATTTGTTCTCAATTAATTGGTTACATTTATTTCTGACATTTTAAAAACAAGATAATCTACGTATATCGGCTTGAAAGAACTTGTAGCAGTCGGCAGATACTTAAATCGACGATGTGGCGGTGCGTCGACAAATACAGTCCACATACACAACATCCACAACACTGTTGCTTTGGACTAGCGCGTGTCATAGCAGCTAGCCTCTTGCCAGCTGTTATTGCGCGCGTGTATCGAATTTTAAATTAACCTTACGTCAGTTTTGCAAGCGCTTTTGGACCGTAATTCATTGATTATATCATGGCCGCGGCTAATATATATTTCCGTCATGCCAATTTGAAGCGCTCGCGCACTTGCGTCGCTCCATAAAAAAAAACTAGCGTCAATGCGTACGTGAGTACTAAAACCTTTACCACTGTCTTCCAACAGCAGCATCAGGTATAAATATATTTTTAAAATGTTTGAATAGCTTAATATATTAGCGCTTGCCTTTAAACTTGACTCGTATTGTGTTTGAATATGGCTATTGATTATATGGCTACGTAGCGCATAAATTTAATATGAGCAACAAAAAATAAATAAAAAAAAACTTGTGAACTTGAAATTGATTTTTGAATTTTGGTTGCTTGTTGTTATTTTTTTGGTCAACAATGCTGTCAACTCTGAAGGTTTGTTTGTTTCTACGCAAAACCAGTTTCTTCTGCCTCTTCTTTTTCTTCTTCTGTGCAGCCGGCGGCGCAGAGCCAAGTTGAATTTTTGCGTCAACGCATTTTCAATAGTTTTTCTCCCTCCCACACCGCAATATAATCAATACTTACTGTTGCGTTGGTGTTGCCGTTGCTGTTGCTGTTGCTGCTGTTGTTCGGGCGGGGGAATTTCCTCGTTTTCTGGTACACGTGCCGCATATTCCGGCTCATAGCTGTGCACATAGGCACTGCCCCAATGGCCAGCAAAGTCGTCCTCTTCGAGCGTCAACAGATGATCCAGCACCTGGACGCCACGCTCGAGGGGAGCGTGAAATTTATTAATTAGCTCGGAGATACGCAGATTGAGGCCGCGGCCACCTTGTTGTGACCTTGTCGACGTATCGATCGCCGCCCAATAGAACAAATGACGCGCTAGATGACTGCTTAAATGATTTGCAAATGCCTCGATCATCTTTGTAGCAGCATTGCAAGCAGTTGTGGCATGTTTGACATCAAAAAGCACGCTACTCGTTTCACAAACTCCCACGGTTTAACGGCTGTGAACACAAAAAACAAAATACAAAGCTTACATAACATAATATTTATATTTCAGTCAGTGAACTTGTTAGCTGCCTGCCTCTCTCTCTCTCTCTCTCTCGCTCGCTCTCTCTCTTTCTGTTTAAGCAGCGTTGTCCCCAAATCTAAATTTGCGGTCTTCTCGGCTTGCACTTTCACTTCTATTTCCACTTCCACTTTGACTCCCATTTTAATTTCCACACGCATCGCATTTTTTTGTTTGTTTTTATAGCTACAGGAAACTGGCTTGGCCTCGGCTCATCGTTTTTTGGATCGTACTCTCGCTGCTTTCATTTTCACAGTCTCATTTGTCGTCAAAGCAGAATCCATCGCAAAGCCGCATCGCAAATTATGCAAGCGGCTAATTTTAATTGGCAGCAATGCGAAGTCCGTAACCAAAACAAAACCGCGACACTCAATACACAAAAGCACATTTTGTATTGTCATGCAGTCTGTGTGTGAGGGGTGTGCGGGGGGTATGCGGGGGATAATGCTGTTAACAATCAGCAAGTAACAAATTATTTGTTTGTTTGTGTTTTTTTTTTGCTCTTCTTTTTTTGGGCATGCGAATTATTTCCGTAACCGCATTTTGTAGATCTCTTAATTATGTGCAAGATCTTGGCTCATCTTGCCTTTTGAGCTTATGAAATTGCATATACCCTTTAATGAGGCAGACTGGTAGCCAAGAGGGGGGGCAATGCATTACAAAATAACTAAGATATTATTTAAATGCAAATTACTAACATTTGTAATTGAGTAGATGCGGTTTAAGTGCTAATCAAAGCCACACAAAATTGATATTAAATAATATGTCTGCCGAAGTTATGTGGAAAATGTGTTGTCTTTCAAACACCGAAGGGCTTATACTCTTGCGCAATGCACTCTATAAGTAGATCTGATTCTGTCATTCCATTCAATTCGATTGCGTAAACTATAAAATATATACTCCGATCATTTTCAATTACAATCTACGCTCTATATAAAAATAATCGTAAGTCATCAAAATATCTTCCTATATATAGACATCCAACTATATATATAGTATAGACGCACGTATTTGTCAGTTGCAAAGTTGAAATTTATGCTAAATGCATTTTACGGCAACCGACAGCCGAGTCACGTTTAGTATTCATCAGCTTTAGGCTCTTCTTTTTGTTTCATTTTGTTTTATGTTATTTTTGTTGTTGTTTATTTTCGCATTATTTTTGTTTTGTTTTTTTCGTTGTGCACATTTTTGCATTGGGGAGGGGAATTCAGTTCTTAGTTAATTTGAGTTTCCGCTTTGACTTTTGACAGTTTTTTAAGCGCATTTCAAATTTGCCGCTTGCATTAACTTTACGCGCGCCCTTTTCTTAATTTATGTATTTTGTTGACTTTTCGTTGCGTTGCGTTGTTGCCGCTTTAATTGCAAATGTCGACCCACTTTGGTCATGCCTGGATCTGACCGCCAAGCGTTGGACGTAAAAGGGGAGCTAACGGGACAGCGAGATAGAGAGGTCGAGAGACCCAGACCTCAAAAAGAGCGACCCCAAAAAAAAAAACATCGCCCGCGTAACACTTTCGATTTTTATTTCCTCATTACACGAGCTTGGTGCAAAAGAAAATAAAAACAAAAAATAAAACTGAAGAATTGTCTTTATATATTTTTGTTTTTGGAGTTTGTTGTTTGTGGTTTTTTTTTTGTGTTGTGATTTTGGGCCCATTGTTAACAATTTTTGTAGATAATTTGTATCGGAATAAAAGGCCGTTGTTGTTTTTTAATGGTGTTTTTTGTTTATTTCCCCATCAATTTTCTCCTACGTCGTTTCGGCTTATATTAAGCCTTCTTCAGGGAGCCTGCATAACATTTTGTGTTTTTATAATTAAAATACAAAAACAAATATTAAAAACAACCACTTATGAATACATACATACATCTTTTTCACTAAAAACCTTACAGCATTGTCATCACATTTAAATTAAAAATAAATTTAAAATTGCACTACTTTCTATTGACGTTGGTCGTTTTTGTCCGTTTTGCATGTTTGCTGCTGCAGTCATCTGTTATTACTGTCGAATAAATGTTGTTTGTCTGTTCTAAGTCTTCTTTGTGGTTCACAGCGTTCATGCTGCTTTGTTGTATTCGTAAGCTTTCTAACGTCAGTCTCGTTCTCTCTCGCCGTTCAATGTCCAACAGTTTAGCGTTTTCGAAGTCAGCTGTGTGACCTGTTGTTGTTGTGTGCTGTGCAAGAGCTGTGGTCATTTTTCCCTTTCTCGCATCCCCCCGGTGTTCGTTGAGTCTCGCTCCAAACGCTCTCTTGGTTGTCCCGATATAGACACCGTTACATCGCTCTCCCTCTCTTCCCATGCAGCTGATTTGGTAAATGACGTTTTGTTGTTGTTCCTTGTCGATCTTGTCTTTCGTATTCGTAAACAATCTACGTGTATTTTTGTGCGCTTTATATGCATATGTTAGGTGTTTGGTAGCATCAGCTGGCATAATTTTCGCGAGTGTTTGTTTATTAGTTAAATGTTCTATATATGGTATGCTCACGTATTGGTTAATTTTTTCTTCGTTCGAATTGTCGTTTTGTTCTTTTAAGATTTTGTTGTTTTCGTTTGTGATTTCTAGTATTATGTTGTCCACTAATCGTTCCGGGTAGCTGTTCTTTAATAATATAGATTTTAATTTTATATATATTTCGGGCCTGTGTTGTTCGTCGCTCAGTGTGTATGCTTTTCTGACCATGTTTTTTGCAGTGTTTATTTTTTGGTTCATTGGCTGGTGTGAGTGGAAACTCATAATCCTATTTGATGCGATCGTCTTGGTATACCATTTGAATCCGATGTTTTTCCTATTTCTTGTTAATTCCGTGTCAAGATAAGCAATTTTGTTGTTCAGTTCCTTTTCCATTGTAAATTGTATTCTTATGTGTTGCTTATTGAGTGTGTCAAGTATGTGTTGTGCATCCTTTTCTTTTAATATGCATATGATGTCATCTACGTACTTGTATATATGTTTGATGTGTATGTTATTTTTGGCTAAGTCCTGTATTGCGTTGTCTAATATCTTGTCTAGTACAATGTTCGCTATGGTGGGGGAGATGGGGTTGCCCATGGGCATACCAAAAATCTGGTGGTAAGTTTTGTTGTTGTATGTCAGGTAGTTGTTATCGATTAAAATAAAGTCAAGTATTTCCTTAAACTTTTTCCTTGGTATCTGTGTATGTTCTGTAATCTCCGTCCATCTACCCATTATGGTTTGTATTGCTGTGCTTATGGGTATATTTGTAAATAATGATACCACGTCGAACGATACGAGTCTATCATCATTTTCAATTTTTTCGTTTTTGAGTTTTCCTTTTAATTGTACCGCGTTCAATATATTGTATTGTTTTGAAGTTATATTATTTAAAATGTTGCCTATATGTTTTGCCAATTTGTAACATGGTACGTTCGTCGATGATGCTATTGGTCTTAGGGGTGTGTCTTTTTTATGTATTTTAGGTAATCCGTATAATCTGGGAGCGTGCCCACTTGAACAGTATAGTGTCGCTTTTAATTTGTAATCTATATAGTTTTGTTTGTACAGGTCATTTACGATAGTGTTGTTTTTCCTTATTAGTAGTTGTGTTGGATCCTTTCTCACTGTTTTGTATGTAGATTTATCCTCCAATAGGCTTTCCATTTTGTTATGATAGTCTTTTTTATACATCACTACAGTTTTGTTCCCTTTATCTGCCTGTGTTATCACTATTTTGTCCTTATGTTCCTTAATTAAATTCTCAGTATTTTTTGCTATTGTTAGGATAACTTTTTCTTTTTGGTCTGGTCTTCTGTTGTGTTTGAAATTATGTATAGCACCTGTAAGCTTTCCCCTCGCAGCATCCTTCAGTTTTTCTTCTTTGATAGTTTGTATCCCTTGTTCTAAATCTGCTATTACGTGTATTGGTGATACGTTCTCCTTTATTACCGGTAACGCAAATTTAGGTCCGAGTGAGAGCAGCCATTTGCTTTCTCTAGGAAAATATACGTCCGTTTGGTTTATGAACCATTCCTCATTTAATTTAATGTTTAGTTTTTCCTGCACTTGTATTTTAGCTTTTTCCAGTTTTTTATTCGTATTCTCATCTGTGTCCGTTCTTAGTCGTTGATAGGCCAGTTTCTGTTTGGATTCCAATTTGTCCAGGTCTTGTTCCTTAAGTATGTCTTTTAGTTTGTGAAAAGTATGCGTCTGTGTTTTGTTTATTATGTGTATGTTACGTTGTGTTTCTTTTATCTCTAATTTTACGATTTTAAGTAGAAACGTCTTTTGTTAACTTTTTTGTTAACTTGGCAAAGCTGCTGCTGAGTTGGTTTTTTCTTCACTTTTTCTCATTATGTCTTTTGCTCATTTCGCTGGCCACTTTAAACTTCATATATATATAAGTACATATATATACTGTATTATTTTCGCATTTTCATATTCGAAAAATTGATTTTGCAATCGCAACGCATTTGCGCTGATTTGCAATTTGACAGTTTTGAATTACCCCCCAAAAGTAAAGCTGCAGGGCAATAAGTTATTGTAGTTTTTTTGTATTTCGGCCATTCATTTATAATAGATACAAAATGTGCTCAGCTTGAAAGTTCAAATCTAAGCCAGCGTTTGGCTGGCGCAAAACATTCGCTCACGTCGCTGCTGATTTTAGCTCGAATCTGCGCTTTAATTACAAGAGCTTGTCTGATCTTAATGCTCAATAAAAAGGGCATTTTAACTAAGTGGCAAGCTTTGTTTGAAAGTGCTAAGATTTTGATGCAAGTCGATTAAGTTAAAGTTATTTGTATTTGACGCTCAAATCTTTATATTTAGGGTACTATTAATATGACCTTGATTGAAATTCAAATGATTTTAAGCATATAAAATCTATATTCTTGATGTCATCAACTTTAAGATTGTTTAAATCTTTCAGGCTATAATGGATTTATTATTAAAATTGAAATGGTCTCGCTAAAAATCGCATCTAATACTTAAATTTTATTGGAATAAGTCGTCAGTCGTCGTGAACTAAATACTTTTAACATATTTCCCCTACTAACATTTCTTAGAGTATCTGCTGATCGTCATAGTGATGTGATCTCACACTCATCTTTGTTTTTTTTTTTTTTATACTCGATACCGAAGGTAAAGAGTATATTGGTTTTGTGCAATGTCCGTCTATCTGCCCGTCTGTCTGTATGTCTGTCTGTATAAACGCAACTTTTTTCCACACACTAGATGGTTGAAGAGACCAGGAGATAAGAAAGAGATGAAGAGAGAGTAAGAGATTGAGCAGCTTGTGAGTAAGCTCAAAGCATCATAAAGTTAAACTGATGGAGTGAGATGAAGAGTTAGAGTTATAAAAGAGATCGAGCCAAAAATGATCAGTTTCCTACAGGCACTGTCAACTAAAACAATCGTGAATTCTGTCAGCCTTACTTGAATTAATGAGAATCGAGTAGAAGGATTTAAATCAAATTGAAAAATTAATGGCAAGTTGCCTATAATTATACTCGTTACCGAAGGTAAAGAGTATATTGGTTTTGTGCAATGTCCGTCATGGTGTCTGTTCCTCTGTCTGTCTGTCTGTCTGTCCGTCTGTCTGTATGTCTGTCTGTCCGTCTGTCTGTCCGTCTGTCCGTCTGTCTGTCTGTCTGTCTGTCCGTCTGTCTGTCTGTCTGTCTGTCTGTCTGTCTGTCTGTCTGTCTGTCCGTCTGTCTGTCCGTCCGTCTGTATAAACGCAACTTTTTTCCACTCACTAGATGGTTGAAGAGCAGTGTTGCCAACTCTCAGTCGTCAGTTATAGCTGAGTGGACTCTTAAAAATAGCCAAAAATGGCCAAATTTGAGCAAAAAATAGCGAAAAAATAGCTGTGGCTAAATAAATTAAAAATAATATGATTTTTTAAGATAGATTGGTTATTAAACATATTTATTCGACAAGTGTCGCTAAAATTTCATCAACATCAACTTCTGTTTCATTGTATGCTAAGTTGGTGCCAATTATGCGCAACCAATTCTCAGGTACTGAGTAATTAAAACAGCATTTCTCAGCTTGACGCAATCCATATCTGGAATTAATATTGATCATAAATTTAAATTATAAATTAATAGATTGATCTATAAATACCTTATGTCCAAAATGGAATTTAAGGTTTGAATTTCCATTTTGTTTCGGTGCTTCGTTTTACAATATTGACCTGGCTGAACACTCTCTCTACTTCGGCATTCGACCAAGGTAGGGAAAGCAGCATTATTGAGAAGGAAGCGAGGTCATGAAAAGGATTTTGACCTCCAGAATCTTTGTAGTTAAACACTTCCGCCCAAAATTTCTCATTGTCATCAATATTTACCCACTTTATGTGGTGTATTGTTGCATATTGATTTAAAATGCGTTCAATTTGCTCTGGAAGCAGCTTAAAAAATGATACTATTTCGAGTACATCATCTTTTTTTGGGTGCAATACTTTTTTTACGTCAAATGCACTCATTTTCTCCAAAACTTCAAAATTATCTGGCAATCTTAAAAATATATAATCATGTTAGAGCATAACAATTATTAAAACGTGATCTTCACTTTGTACATACCTTCCAATTAACTGTTTTATTAATTCAATAACAAAATCTGTGCATGTGGTACGAAGACTAGATTCCGATTCGGAATCTATATTTATGCTTTTTAAATGCGTTTCAAACATGTATCCTAAGTACAAGTCCCGTTGAACATATTTTTCAAAATCAGGTTCGTCAACATTTGGTGGTAAAATTTTTGATTTTAGTGAATTTATAAGCAACCTCAGGTCTCCAAGAAGTTTGGTTGCATTAATGTTTCTTCCTTGAAAGCTTTTATTCACAGTTTGAGTGTGCTCTAAAATCGGCTTTAGGAAAAGCAGATATGCATGGTTTATCTTATCTGCAAACATATTCCGTAATATTTGCGCTTTGTGGCATTTCTCTTCCGTTGCAGCAATTTCAAAGTGAAGTTTTAGTTCATCCCATTGGTTTAAAATTCTGTTAACCGCCGTATCTATGGAAAGCCATCTTGTGTCAGAGACTCTCGGAATCTTGAGGGGATCCTAAGGTAAAATTAAATAGATAATTAATTCACAACACAATGAGACATACACAAATATACCAAACACATTGTTAAAAAAACGTCGACGGTGTTATACAAGTAATTAATGTAAAGAGCTATGCCCGAATCAAACCTTCTCGTTGTTTATAACTTGGTAAATCCTTTTGTAGTCCATTTGCCGCTTGGAACTTTTGGCAAACCAATTGTATGTCTCGTAAATTAAGAATTCCAAGTCCCCTGGCAGTATTAGTTTACAGGCATAATTAACTGCCAACTGCACTGAATGGCACACGCATTTAATTAAAATTAATGACGGCACATCCTTTTTAAGTTCTTGGTATACACTCCTTTTAGAGCCAACCATAACTGCCGCGTTGTCTGTGCCAATTCCTATTAGGTTGTTTTGGTTGATTTTCATTACCTTTAATTTATCCTTTAGAACTGTTGCTATAGAAACGGCATCTGAGTTTTCAAGCTTTACTATGCACAAAAAAGTTGACACAATTTTATGTTGCTTCATACTAAAATAGTTTATGGCCACACCTGCGAAAACAAAGAATTAAAAGCTATAGTAATTATGTGTTTGCAATATTCTCTACTTACCAAGTACTTTTGTAATGCTAATATCGGTTGATTCGTCAATCAACAAACTAAATTTGGATTCACCAATATCGCTGCGCAAAATATCTTGAAAATGTGGCGATAGCACATTTTTTATCACATTTATACACTTGGTGCGATGTATTTTAATATTTGTTTCATTAAACACGTGTGTGCACAAATTGTTTAAATGATCCACTGGACTAATAGCACAATGTTGTGCCACAAAGAGGCAAAGAGCCGCTTCCTTCTGCGATAAAGCATTGGGTTTTCTGGTAAAGTCAATTGTTGCGTTTTGCTTTAAAGACGCAACTCTCTCCTTATGTTTTTTTGTTTCCACATGTGATTTTAAATCCCACAGTTTCGCATTTATTGTGGATTTGCAATACGTGCAAAATACTTTTGTTGGATCACTCCCGTCCTTTTTAATGCAAGTTTTAAAACGAGGGTCCTCCATCCATGCATCACGAACTTTTTGCTTATATTCCTTAGGCATTTGGGCGCGTTCTTAAGCTTCTTTTGTTCGTACAAAGTGAATTGCAAGCTAGGGATGGTAGTGTAGTATGTACGTACTTGTATATCGATTAGGAATCGATGTGTGAAACAGGGGCGCTTGTATATTTTTTTCATGGAGTAACAGCAGGTCTTATGGTATTTACTTATAAAAGGTAACAGCAGGGCTGCTAGTATTTTTTGTAAGGGATTACAGTCACTATAATCGATAATTAAACGTAAATATTGACGAAAGATTTTACAACTGAAAACATTTAAATAGTTTATTTTTATTTTAAAAATAGCCAAAAACTAGCTAAGTTATTTTTTAGAATGGCTAAAAATGTAGCCTCTAGCTAAATTGAATGGTTTCCAGTTTTTGATCATGCAAAATAGCCAGATCTGGCTAGAAAATAGCCGAGTTGGCAACACTGTTGAAGAGACCAGGAGATAAGAATGAGATGAAGAGAGAGATGATAAAGAGAGTAAGAGAGTAAAAGATTGAGCAGCTTGTGAGTAAGCTCAAAGCATCATAAAGTTAAACTGATGGAGTGAGATGAAGAGTCAGAGTTATAAAAGAGATCGAGCCAAAAATTATCACTTTCCTACAACCTTACTTGAATTCATGAGAATCGAGTAGAAGGATTAAAGAATTTAACTATTATACATCATGTTTAAGCCTTAATGGCAGGTTGCCTATAATTATACTCGTTACCGAAGGCAAAGATAACTTGGGGCTGGAAAATCGATAAATTCGATAACACAAAACCGATAAATCTATATATTTCGCACATCCTTACAGCTAGAACTACCAAATTTGGTAAGAAGATAGCTATCAGCAACCCCCAAAAAACTGCAATTTTGGAGCCACGCCAACCCATTCCGCCCCCAGCCCCACCGCATTTTAAAGTCAAAAAAGTCTGTATCTCCCACAGTTTTTAAGCTATAGCCACCAAATTTGGTGCCAAGATAGGTGATGATGACCCCCCAAAAACTGCATCAAAAGTTTTGATGCCACGCCCACCGATACTACTCTAGCCGCCCCCATCCACCCAAACGCTTCATCATAAACGAGAATGCGTGTATCTTCCAGAGTTGTGGAGCTAGAGTCACAAAATTTGGAAGGAAGACAGCTGGTGGCATCCCCATCTGCATCAGAAAATCTTTAAGGCAGCGTACACCCCTGCACCATCCGTACCCCTTTGCAATCAGGCCTGTTTTTACCGGTTTTAATACTGGTATCGAGTATACCGCAGTCGGTTGCGTCCGACTGCAACGTTTCCACTTGTTTCTACTTAGCTTTTGTTTTTGTTGACGCCTGGGATATCTGTGATGTGTTTAAGTAGTAAGTGTGTATGCTAGGTGTTGTCAAATTACTGTATGCCTCGTTTCGAGTGCCCTTAGGCGGTTTCGCAATCATTCACCCAGTCAGTCAGTCAGTCAGTTAGTCAGGTGTCGGTTGGAGGATGTCAGTCAGTCATTTAGTCAGTATGTCGGTCGGTCGGTCGGCTGGTTGGGCCTTGCGGTTTAGACGCTTTGATTTGCAGATAATTTTTATAGACATTAGTTTGCAGTTTTCAGTTTTTTTCTAGTCAGTTTTAATATTTCTTTCTATGCAATTACATGTACATATGTACACACAATGTGTGTGTGTGTGTGTGTATATCTATTTGGATTTTTTATTTATTACTTTTGGTAAGTCATGCTGCATTTAGTCTAATGACTTGGCGACTTAACATTATTTTTCACTTTTGTATAGGTTTTGAAGTTTTTCAAAGTGTTTCACAATGAGCCCCAAAAAATCCCCCAACACCAACACTCGAAATGTGCTTAACTTGTGTTCTTGATCGAGCTTTGAATGATTCGCATTATTCGGTATCAGCTTTTTGCCACGCAATGACATTCTTTGCCTAAGATAGATATTTTGCATTTGAAATGTTTGTCTTTCTCATTTCATACTTTAGCACGAAAACCAGTTCTCTAGCTTTTGTGCCTTTTATTTGCTCAATTTCTAAAGCAGACACGATATTCTCTAAGGCCGCATTGAATTGTCTTCACAGGTTTATTTTTTGTTCGAGCTGTCCGAAAAAAAAGTTTTTTTTGTTTGTTCCCCTCTCCTATTTTGGTATTATTTAATATTTAAATATTCATGTCTCTCGTCGCGAGCGCACTTCTCGTCTCGAATTCCAATGAGCCCGAATACAAAGACAGTTTATTTATTGTTTTTTTAAGCAAACGTTTAGGGTGAATTCAACTTTTGCGGTGGTTGGTTTGCTTGCTTTAACTACGATTACAAAAGTCCCTAAGCTAAAAACAAAACGAATTCATGAATAAATGGTTTAAAGTTAAAAGAAGACTTGCAAGTTGCCAGAAACATAATGACAATAAGTATGATTAATTTCATTAAATTCTTAATTGTTTTAAACGATTTAAGAATTTGCCAGTCGATGTGGAATGCACTTGAATAGTGTGTGAGTGTTTTGAGTTTTATTCAGACAGCACACAAGTAATCACTCATTAGATTCGAGTGTTTTTTTCTCAACTCACAACGACCAATCAGTGAGTTGTCAAAAAACAAAAAATATTGCCCGATCATTTGGCACACTTTTGTTTCGTATGGAGTTGAGCTTAGAACACATTGTTTATTTAAGTTAGTTGGGTATTCAGACAGTTAAACATTCTAATAAAATCGTATGACTTGCGACTTCTGATAAATATTGAACTTTATTTTGTTTGATTTGCCATCGGTTGATTTCAGAATTTAATGCATTAAGTTTGGGCATTTTGTTAGCTCTTTCCTTGCGCTAACCTTTTGGCTTCTTCAATATGGAATCTCTATTTGTGTTTATTCAACAATATTATTTACATTTGACATCGTTGAATGTTTTCCCCATTTTTATATAAATAAAACCGTGTCAACAGGTGAGACAAAAGAAAGACTGAGAGAGAGAGAGCGAGAGGGAGAGAGATGGAGAGTGGGATAATTGTAATGTGAAAAAAGCCGGCGAAATTGTTATTAAGCATCGTGATTTTATTCTACTTATTTATTTGTTGTGTTTGCGTTTTGTTAATTACATTGCACTTCACTTGATGTGAGCCTTTGTTTTATTGTTGTTTGCTTATTTTTTCGTTTTTTTGTTGCACGCACTTTGCCGCCTCTCAGCTTTAATTGCACATAAATTAAAACGTCAACACAATTAATAATATTTAAACAGTAAACCCACAAACACAAACAAAGTGCATAAAAACGTTTTAAAGAAATAATTATTATTATTTTTGTTTTAGAGATATTTTACATTTGTTGTTTTATTTGCGCTTGCGCGTCGATCGCTTTTGCTACTTCTGCTTCGAAGCGGCTGCTGCTGCTGCTGCTTAAAGTGTTGTTCGCGATTCAACGAACGAATTCGTAATGACACGACGACAGCAACGAAGCCGAAGCCAGCTTCTTGACAATCGAGCTAAGCGCTGACTTTGACTCAGGTGTTTGATTGTCGGTGAGCGGCAACGGCTTCAGTCTCGCCTTGAGAGACAACTGAGAAAGAAGCGTAAATTTATCGCATGCGAGAAACTTAGCTTGATACTTTTTTTTTTTTTTAGATATGTTTTGCACTAATTATTATTTGTATGGTGTGAATAAAATGTTTTTGTTTACAAATTCAATTTAATTTCAATGTGCTAGCATTGAGTGGCGTTAACTTAAAATCAAGATGTGCTACAGTAAACATTGTTTAAGGAGTACAAACAAAATGTGTTTGTTATGCATTTCAATGCATTTCTTTTGAATTGTTCGCTTGTCTTAATACGCAATTAATTCAAATTGAGCCTTTGCCTAATTAGTTGTTAATTGATTGAGACAAAATGTGGATAATGAAGGCTTGTGGGTTTAGTTATTGCCAAATATGTTATGACCAAACCATGGACACAATGCTAGTAAATAATTAATCGTAGCAAAATTAAATAGCAATTAAGCCGCAGAGCAGAGTTAATTGCGTCTAGGAAAGCGCGCTTACCCTAAATTGTTGGCATTCTGCAAGGGCAACAATGTGTTGGCCCAACACTAGTGTAAAGGGTACTGCCGAGGCGAGCCGTTGCGAGAGGAGGGCGGGACGGGGCGAGGCGTCCAAAACGATAATTGCTGTCATGACAAACGCAAAAATAAAGTTTAAATAATAATAATTTTACTGGCTCTCTTATTCTCCTCTCTCTCTCTCTCTCAGCCGGAGAGGGAAACATTAAGAAACCATTAGCAACAGCAGACACCGTGGACTCATTGCTTGCCCCACTCGTGTCCAACACCCACATATCCCCCCTCGTTGTGCACTCCAGCGGTGCAGCTGTCAAACAGTGGATGAACGTTTTGGTAGCAGCAAACTGCAGCAGCTGCTGTGGACGAGTGCTTGCCGCACAGAAGGGTCAATCCAGCAGCAGTGGCAGCAGTAGCGACAACGGCATCATTTTTCAAGTGGAGCCACTTGACTGCTCGCCAGTCGAATGAGTGGGTGGTGTGGGTGGGTTGGTTTAAGTTAGACAGGCTGCTGCCTCAAATATGCACATTCATTAGGGTTTAATAAATATTTTTTGTTTTTTTGTTTTTGTTTCGAGCACTGTTGCCGGACTTTTGCAGAAATGTGGGAAGCAGGGATAAGGAGGCTTGTTGTTGTGGTTGTAATTGCCGTCGACGCTTAACAGCTGTGTGCCTCAGTGTGTCAAGTTGTTGCATAAACAACGCTTAAGGGCCGTGCCCAGGCTCAGTGGGCTAATGTGCGGTCTGTCGCACATGGGACACACACATGCACACCACACACACACACACACACACACTTGAATTTCAATACAGTAGTTTATTTATATTCGTATCGCTGCATTTAAAGGCTAATGATTGACGGTCAAGTCACTTATGCATTAACTTAAGACGTACTATTTGTTTGCCACACCCTTTTAAATATGCCCTGCTTGCCCCCTCCCCCCCCCCCCCCCCACGTGCTGATCAAACTCTTGTCAAATAGTATTAGCATCGTCGCGCTTTGTGCAGATCGTTTTGCAAGGTTGCTTTTGGGTCTTTTGTAGATTTAGTCATTTGTATTGGCTATTTGGTTTTTTTTTAATGTTTGTCTTATTGTTTTTTGTGGTTTTGTGCTCTTTGTTTTTTTGCACATAAGCTTTAGATTTTCCAGTTCGTTTTGGCGGCATCTGCTTTTTGTTTGTTTAGTGTTGTATTTGTGGTTATTGCTGATTTGTTTGGGTATTTTTTTTTGGCACTTACTAATTACTGCACGTTGACGTGTCTCTCCTCACACTTTTTTGTTCCATCCCAAGTAGAACTAATTACCGGTTTGATGGGCAAACACAACAAATCTTAGCCATGCGATGCGCAACGTGACGTATGCGCAATACATAAACAGAAAGAAGAAGAAAACAAAAACTATCGCATGCTACTTTATTACACTCGCTCTTTCTTGCTCTCCTGCTTCGCGCTCTTTTACTCACTTTTTTAAAACGCTCTTGTTGTCGGTTTTTTTTGTGTCTCTAAGCTCAATGTCAGCGTCTTGTAAAAGTTGAATGAATTAAAAGAAAAAAAAAACACACACACAAATATTTCGGATTGGGGTTCAAGTTTGTATTTTGGCTGTCGCATGGCTGGTTATTGGCTTTTTTTTTCGATTTCAATGCTTAGATCGGCTCTGAAGGTCGCTGAACAAGTTCTTCTGCTGCTGCGACTTGTTATCAGTTTGTATTGACCCTCAAGTTTCACAGAGAGCGAAAAAAAAACGAGTTTCGCATTCAATTGACAAGTTCCTTATTTGCAGATCCATGTCTGTACATCATGCGCTTTGCGAATCGACTGCAGCTGGGTGCAAAGACTCATGAGGTGTCCATGACGGCGTTACGAATTGTGCAGCGCATGAAAAAGGATTGTATGCACTCGGGACGAAGGCCAACAGGACTCTGTGGCGCCGGTAAGTATTGACTTGATCACAATTTAGTAAAAAATATCTAATTGTATTGGTCTTTCTAGCACTTCTGATTGCGGCAAGGATGCACGAGTTTAGTCGCACTCTGGCTGATGTCATCGGTGTGGTGAAGATACACGAGTCCACGCTACGCAAAAGACTGTCCGAGTTTGCAGAGACGCCATCTGGAGGATTAACCCTTGAAGAGTTCATGACCGTCGATTTGGAACGTGAACAAGATCCACCTTCGTTTAAAGCGGCACGCATTAAAGATCGTGAGCTCATACAAAATGTAAGTTAATATCAGACAAAAAAGTACTACAAATGTTAATAGTTTACTCCTATTCACCATCCAGATGGGCGTCCATGAGTTAACAGAGCTGCAGAAGGAAATCGATGCACATTTGGAAAAGGATATTGGCAAATACACGGACAGCTTGCTACGTCAATCGGCTAAACGAAGTAGAGAGGAGTTGGCTCAATCAAAGCCAATCTCGGAAAGAGAACTCGAAATGGAGGAGTCCATGCAGTTTATTGAGGCATCCAATACGGAGGTGATCAAAGAGTTTATGTCAAGCAATACGGAAGATTCGAAGCCACATACAGTCATGCCCAGTGCTCTAATCGAAGGACTGCGTCCGGACATTGAGGCCATATGCAGAGTGACTGAAAGCGAACTGGAAGATGTGGAGCGCGCCAAGCAGCCAAAGGATACGGAACTGTTCATAGACGATTTAAATGACGAGGAACTAGATCAGTACGTGCTAACGGATCAAGAGGCACACTCCAAGTTGGATCTGTGGAAAAAGCTAAATGCCGAGTTCTTACGCGAGCAGAAGGAACGCGAAGAACGGCTGGCAAAGGAGCGTGAGGAAGGCAAGCCGGAGAAAAAGAAACGCAAGCCACGCAAAAAAGTCATCGGACCATCCTCCACAGCTGGCGAGGCCATCGAGAAAATGTTGCAGGAGAAAAAGATTTCGAGCAAAATCAACTATGACATATTAAAAACTCTTACTGAAGGCATAGGCACTCTGAAGGGGGAGAGTGAGTCGGCAACGGAGCCCGCAAAGCCTATAACACTCAAGGAACTAGAGGAGACGCCCGTCATTGTAGAGGAGGGACCCATCTCGAGCAAAAGCAGCCGTGGCAAACCCGACTACGATATACCAGGACCAAGTAGAAAGCGTGTCAAAGTGGAGGCGGCATTGCCTGTCAGTGCGACCGAGGTGGAGCAGGAAAAACCAGAGATTGCAGTCGAACCCGGTGAGTTAAACATTGTCTTTCTATTTCTTTGGCATATTTGACTCAGATTTCTTTCCAATTGCAGATGAGTTGGACGATGAGGCCGAGGTAGATGAGGTGGATGCCGATGCTGATGCTGATGTTGATGTTGAACCCGAACCGGAGCCAGAAGCCACGCTGCAAGATATGTTGAACCAGGGCGCTGGTGATGGCGACGATGAGTTTGGCTATGGCTTTGATGAAGAGGAGGAGTATTAAACTAAGCAATTGCATTTAGCACTTGGAATACATTCTGTATGATTATTTGTATACACACTTTATGTTAAGTAATCAGCAAGTACTCATTATTAAATTAAGCTTTAAATTATGTAGAAACTGTGTCGACTTTTGCTCAGCTCTATTTTATTTCTTCTACATTTTTTCCTTTTCTTTGCTACTTTCAACTTGCTGCACTTGTTGCAGCTGCACGCCGTCTGTTTTTGCGCGTTAGTAGCCATTAAATCATCGCTTCCTTTTGCCCGACGGCCTTAGCGCAGCCATTTACATGTTTAAGCCGTGTTGCCGTTGCCCTCCAGGCCTCGAAGCTAAGTGAAGTGGGCTGGGTTGGGTTTGGTTTGGGTTTGGTATGGGGTTTGTTGCCTTTGCTTTTGCTATTGCTATTGCTATTGCTGCCATGCTTGGTTGCTAGTTTGCTTCTAATTGTTGGCGCTGCCGTGGCGCGCCTCCAAGTGCTGCAAATAAATATTTCACTCTTAATCATGTTTTGCACTCACTGTGTTGTGTGCTTGCTTTTCTGTTGCTTCTTGATGTTGTTTTTGTTGTAGTTGTTGCGCTCCAGGCGGCCAGTCAGCCATCCATTGAGCCAGCCAGAAAGCCAGCCAGCCAGCCGGTCAGAGTGAAAGATGGTGGCAGCCAAGAACTTGACTTGGCTGCCTCTCGACTAGGGCACCAACGGCCTAGACTAGAACTGTTGAGTGCCAAGTGCCCGGCAATGAGCTGTTGAGTCCTTGAAGCACTTGTCTTTGCGATTTTATAGTTATTATGTTGTAATTAGTGTTAATTTAGTTGCTTGCGCACGGTAGCCGAACTAAGTTAACAACAATTCGCAAAGTGTTTCATACTTTTAGGCGGCTGCTGCATAAATCCCATTTTGAGCTTTGTCTCTCTTTTTACCTTAAATTGACATATTGTTGCCAAACCAGCCTTTGTTCGCCACTTTACTTTAAGTGGGACATAAAACGTATATGCAGTGACTTAAGCTTTTTCAAAGAGATGAGCATTTTCAGCATTTTAAGGTTTCTATTGTCTATGGATAAACGACGGTGGTTCTGAAGTACTTTCGCTTATACTATTTTGTATTTACAGTAAAAACTTATTTACTACATTTATACCAACTTTTAGATAAGAATCAGTAGTAATTACCATCAATTCTTATAGATCTGCTACCTTATCGCAAGTGCAATACAAGACACCAAAAGTTCTGACTATATTCAATAACAATATATTGTTCAATAGTTTAAGTACCCAAACGTAGAAACTTTTGTTATTTAGGTGTACACCAAATCGATATTCTAAGTAGTTCCAGGATGAACAATAGAATATACTATGTGGTTATATGGTTTGTTGTTCAACGCTTGTTTCTACGTTACGGTAATGGGTTTGTGTTGTTGTTGCTGCTGCTGCTGCTGATGCTGCTCTCCTGCAGCTGGGCTGATAAACGACTTTGTTTTGCATGCTGCAGAGGTTCAGGTCGTAAATATTAGCAAACGGGTAAAGGACTGCCACAAATTTAGCGTGCATTTAATGCATGCCCGCTAATTTGCATAATCTTGCCGGAGCTTAAAGCAAATGATTAATAAAACGCACACGTCCACTTCGAGAACTTGGTGAATGCAGTTTGGGAGCACTGTGTGGGTGTTGGCTGTAGGCGTGTCACTTGCTTAGCTGCCAGTGGGCAATTCCAAATAATAATGTCAAATGTATGCACATGTAAATCCAGCTAAATGTGACAGCCAAATGGCAATTAGACAGACAACTCTCTCTCCCTCTCTCTCTCTGTCTGTCACTCTCGACTTAATGCCACCGCCAGACACTTGAAAGTTTTGGCTTTTGGGCGTGTGGATTTAAGCCAAGCAGTGCAGCAAATTTATGCACATTGAAGCTACACCAAGGCAAGAGGCAGTGTTAGAGCAATTAATAGAAAGAGAAAATAAGAGGAAGATAGTGTATTATTTGCAGTTTGAGTAGATCTCTTTTGATGTGCTCAATTCAGGCGTAATCCGTTCATAAATCATTAAAGCTATTAATTTTTTAAACATTTTCTGTCACGGACAACAATGCCTTTGTGCGCCTTTGTCACCTGTCAGCTGTGGTCCCGTAATTAAAAAATTCTTGTTCACAACCAAAAATACATGTATGAACGAATACAATTAATATACGTTTGTTTTCTTTATGTATGTGTGTGTATAAACTTTATTCGCTGGCATGTAAAATTTGTATTTTAATGCAGTTTAATTAAAAAATCGCCAAGCTGTAGCCGTTTTTATTGTTCAACTTTATTCCTCCCACTTACACTACGCATTATTTGCGGATTTGGCGAGCTCTATTATTAATTGCGGCCAATGCGGCGAAAGGGATATAATGCCAATGGCAGATGCAAATATAAACGCAATATAAAGAACGAAAATCAAATTAAAATATCTTGCCTAGAGTTCTCGTGCAATTGTGTAACTCTTACACTGGCATTAAGTATACGACACATGGCAATTGTTCTCTATGCTTGCCTACAATTATATTTACATTTGATTAGTTTATGTGTGTTTTTGGTGGACAGAACTTCAATTTTGTTAGACTTGATTTATTCCAATGTCATTACACACAAATAAGTTGACACATGTGTGTGTGTGTATAATTTATGCGCTAATTATGTATGTTGTGTTTGGTGCTTTGCAATTTCGGCGCCATAAATAAATTAAATGCTTTTTACACGGCTACCTGCCAATTAATTAGGTTACTAAATGATTTGTTTAGTAATTTGTTTCTATATCCACTGTTGCATTGCAGTGTGTGGCATTTTCATAACACGATTTAGAAATTCAGAGAATTGGGTCAAATTGTGAATTAAATTTGGAGTTTAAGTTTATTTCATTTGCCAAATTTGTTTGTGCCAGCCCAAAAATAAAATTAACATATATTATTCAACTGCACAATGTTTTTGAATATTGTTGTCATTGGCGATTAACTTGCAGTGAGAGACTAAATTTGCAAGTCATATAAACAATTGTAATAATAAATATATTATTTGACTTGAATTGACGATGTGCCTAATTAGCCTACTGTGAATTTATTGTAATGAGCTACCGTTGCACTTAAATATCTAAAAACAAAAAAGTGTTTGAAAACGTCTTGGCAATGTCTATGCAAATTGATCTTGCATATTCATTGTCAATCAGCCAACACTTTCACACACTCACCACATACAGCTAATAGTTAATTTAAGCCTGGTGCGTACGCTTTCAGTTTGCTGTGACTGGCGATGACTGATAATGGTTTCGTGTTTTGAAGTCGACAGCAAATGGCCAAGCACCTAAGTGTTGGTCAACGTGGCCTGCTGAGCATTGGCAGTTAACAGACAATTTCCTGCTGTCAAGCACCAGTCAGGCAGGCAGCCTGGCAGGTAAGTTAAGCAAAGCAAAGCATAAGCTCACAAATGCACAGCCACACACACACACACACACATCGACATAAATAAAGCACGCACATTTTGGCCTGCAAGTAAAGTAAATAAAGCATACATTTACATGGGCACTGTGCGTCTGTGTATTGAACATGAAGTGCCTGGCAAACTTTGCAACGGCTATGATTGCAAAACACGAATGCAATTACCTGCCCTGCCGGGCAAAATCACAAACACATACAGACACACTGTTGTAAACATTCAAGCTGACACACTCGCGTCTGCATTTATGGCAGCAGGTTGGCAGGGGGTCGCGACATATCTCCGACGACATATCTCCGCCGTTTCACAAACGACATATCTCCGCTCGGAGATATGACGTTTCTTAGCGTCATATCTCCGCTCGGAGATATGTCGTCCCAAAATGTCATATCTCCGAGCGGAGATATGTCGTTTGTGAAACGGCGGAGATATGTCGTTTCAAAACGTCATATCTCCGAGCGGAGATATGTCGCTACAAAACGACATATCTCCGCCAAGAAAAAAACGTCATATCTCCGAGCGGAGATATGTCGTTTCTCAGCGACATATCTCCGCTCGGAGATATGTCGTCTCAAAACGTCATATCTCCGCTCGGAGATATGACGTTTTTTTCTTGGCGGAGATATGTCGTTTCAAAACGTCATATCTCCGAGCGGAGATATGTCGCTACAAAACGTCATATCTCCGCCAAGAAAAAAACGTCATATCTTCGAGCGGAGATATGACGTTTTGTAATGACATATCTCCGCGCAGCAATTTTGAGCAAATTATGTCGATACGCCAACGAAAAATACAAATAACTACTAAGTTAAGGACGCAGGCAAAAATTTTTTTCGAAAAAATCGCGCGATTTTTTCGAAAAAAATTTTTGCCTGCGGCGCTTTCAGGCGTTACTATCTTAATAAAAGTCCGCTGCGGCGGCTAATTATAGTAAATATTAATTAATTAATACTTCTTATAGTATCAAGTTGGTGTTTCGATAATTTTGCTTAAAATCGCTGCGCGGAGATATGACGTTTTGAAACGACATATCTCCGCCGTTCAACAAACGACATATCTCCGCTCGGAGATATGACGTTTTGAGACGACATATCTCCGAGCGGAGATGTGACGCTAAGAAACGTCATATCTCCGAGCGGAGATATGACGTTTTTTTCTTGGCGGAGATATGTCGTTTTGTAGCGACATATCTCCGCTCGGAGATATGACGTTTTGAAACGACATATCTCCGCCGTTTCACAAACGACATATCTCCGCTCGGAGATATGACATTTTGGGACGACATATCTCCGAGCGGAGATATGACGCTAAGAAACGTCATATCTCCGAGCGGAGATATGACGTTTTTTTCTTGGCGGAGATATGTCGTTTCTTAGCGTCATATTTCCGAGCGGAGATATGTCGTCTCAAAACGTCATATCTCCGCCGCAAAAACACGACATATCTCCGCCAGCAAAATGTACTGGGCGGAGATATGTCGTCGGAGATATGACGCTATGCCGTTGGCAGACTTGGCGCCGCAAAGTAGGCAACGATAATGGTATAAATTCAATGAATAAACATAAAATGGCAAGCACATAAACAGCAGCCGTCTGCTTCTGTGTTTGTGTGTGTGTGTCTCTCCGTTTATGGTGTGCAAAAGTAACAACAATAACAACAACACCAGCACATATTCGCATCAGGCAGTGCAAAAATATGTATTAGCCCCAAAGTTTACTAACAAAATTAATTATGCGAATTAAGCGTAGTAAAAGCACTTTAAGCAAGTTAACCCCAAAGCCACCCAAAACACTCTTGCCACGCCTTCTGCTACCCAACCACCTTCCACACACATTTACAACATGTGGCACAGTTTGCACCGTGTCACAGCCCATAGCACAGGAGCAGCAACAACAGCACAAGGAGCGAGGCATTGTTCAATTTATGCGTTTATGCTGCCCTACCGTTCACCAGTTGTTGTTCCTGTTGTTGTTGTTGGGGTATTGTGTTTGCCAGTTAGTAGTTTGCGGACACGTAAAGTAGGCCAAGCACCCAAAGAGACGGGACTCGGACTCCCATTTGGAAACGTTGTGGAACTTGCAACCAGCCAGCAGCTAGTAGCCAGCAGCCAGCAGCTAGCTTGGAAGTTGTTTATTTAAGTGTGAAATTTGAGTGCAGCGCTGCGTAATGTGTGTAAGACCCAACGAATATTTAGCGTTATGTGCGGCGGGCGAGATAAGCGACATGAACCTTAATAACACAACGCGCTTGCAAAAACCTATAATCATAAATCGACTTGTTCTTCGCCTGCCACATAATAGATAAAGAATAAAAAAAAAAAACGGGCCATGTTGTGGGCGCCACCTAAAAAAAAAAGTGTGTTGCACTTTTTTGGTTGCAAGTACAAAGTAGAAAAAAAAAAAAATAAAACACAAAAATCTACGGTCTAAATGTTACAAACGGCTTTTCGGCGCCATCACTAACCGTATGAGATAAAACAAAATGGCGGCGCTCGCGTTGACGCCAGTTGGCAGCGCTGCCTTTTTGGCTGCTTGACGCCATGCCAAATTAGCTAAGGGTCGGGAACACAGTCATTTAGTTAATTGCCGCACAAAAATGTCGCGTCGACTTGGCAAACTTACTAAATCACCGCCTCGTTTTAAATTGAAAACATAAATATCACCAAGTAAAAAGGCGAGTTAAATAAAAAAAAAAACAACTATTGTATTTGCCGCTATTTTTTCTATATTGCCACATTAATGCAATTGAATTTTAAATGCTGTGTAATTGTGGTTGCCAGTGTCAAATACAACATTTAAGTGCAATAAATTGAAAACTTGAAATGGATTGTGGTTGGAATTATTATTTTTTTCAATATTAATAATATAAGCAATTCAACTGCAAATAATTGTAGCAAGCTAAAAAATTAGTCTGCTTGTTCTTAAGGTTTATTTTCATTTAAATAATAGTTTAATAGAAAGCCAAAGCAAACAAGCTTTTAAGCAAAAGCAAGTTAATAGCAACAATGTTAAAAATGTTGATGAATTCGCTTAAGAATTTGCAACTTTCCAAACGGAAATTTAAAGGTTAAAAGTTACCAACTGATTAAAGTGTGCTTTTGTGTCCAAAAACTTCTGCGGTCTCTAAGGTTTGATGAGCTCAAAGCAAAGACCTTGAATATAACGGCATAAAAGTCACAGACGCTGACCAAAAAACACAAGAATTTTGTTGAAAAAGACAACTATGGCAATTGAAATTCGCCACCAGACTTATTTATAAGACTAAAAGAAGAAGAGTTGGCAATATTAAAGCGCAAATATTTGTTAATTTTTGTATAGGTTTTAACTTAAAAGTTTTTTGCAAACTTTAGCAAACTTTTGTGCAAGCCAAAGCATTATAAACAATTTGCGTGTCAGTCAAATATTTTGAGGCATGGAGACGACCATTAAAATGCCGCTAATTAGCGAGGCAAAGTTAAATAAAAATCAGCGAAAAGTCAGTTTTCAATATGGTGTGGCATATGCCCAGATAATTAATTAGTGCGCGCTCGACTGATTGGTAAGAAACGGATGTACCGGGCCCAAAACAATTAGCCAAACCAGCGAGACCGACCATCACAAACCCAAGCACAATGGCATGCAATGATGAAGCAGACAGGCTGTGCAACGTTTGCTTGATTTTCAGTTGGTCAACCGAGCAGCTAGTCAGGCAGTTCAGTTCAGTTCAGTTCAGTCCACAACTTTGCCGTTGCCCCTCACATTAAGTGGGCGGAGCGTGGTGTGTTTTTCTTTTATGTAGTAAAACGTTTTTATTTGTCTTGCTGCCTTTTGGATTTCTGCATGCTTTTTTCATGTTTTTGTTGTCGCGTGGCTGGATGGCTGACTGGCTGGCTGGCTGGCTTGCTTGTGCGCTTGTTTCTTCAAAAATAATGACTGCACATTAAGTATACGTCAAACATGACACACGCACACATATACACACACACACACGCAGTTTCGCCCTAACACAAATGTAAAATGTCAACAAATGACAACAAAATATGATGCAAATGGTTCATGTAAGTGGTTCTTGCCGCTAACATTTATAAAAAGGGACAATCTACAATGCAGCAATAGCAGCGCCAACGTTGTCAAAACAACAATAATAAAGTGCGGGCGTGTCTGCCACCCTGTTACAGCTCAAAGAAGTGAAGCTTAAAGTCTGCGTTTGCTTACTGAAGAAGTACAAGAAGTAGTATTTAACTCAGAAATTTGTCATTAGGTGCAGAAATTAGCTGGCATTCAGGCATCGCGCATTCGCCTCGTTAGCTGCGCAATGAAAGAGACTAAATGAAAGAGTGAGATAGACAGAGGGAAGTCATGTTGAATATTTTTCATGTCAACTAATGAAAACCTTAAAACTCCATCACGCTGATTCGCAACCAACCTCTCATCTCCACTTACATCTGCTTCACCCGTTCTGCGGCAATTAAAAGCACATTTAATATAAATTGTTTGCAAGCGCTTGCAAGGACAAACACACACACACACACACCCATATACAAAACAAGGTATAAAATGTTGTTGCCTGGCGCGTTGGGCACGACTGGAAATGTCTTAAATGCCAAACGAAAGAACAGGAATGCGAATGCGAAAGCCTTGGCGAAGGGCATTCAGCTCAAAGTTGAGCGGCTTTAATTAAGCAGCTGTGCTTCAAGCAGATTTGTAATTGGCATCGCCGACTCCCTGTGTGTCTAGCCTCTTCTTGCTAATCTGCGTTATGTGCGTTCAAAACAGCAAAAACCTTATCATCATTATTTGTACAAAGTGTATATGTATGTAGCCGCATAACCCGCTCACAATTTAACGATTTGTGGAAGCAAAATGCCCGAAAGCCACAAGGCTGCCAGTCGTCAGTCTTTCCTTTAGTCCTGCTGCCCAGTTAGTCAGTTGGTCAGTTAGACCGCAGCCCAGCTTGGACAGCTTGGTTGGCTGCTCGCTGGCTTGCTGCTCAGTTAGCTGGTCAGTCATCCACTTGACCGCATTGATATTCCATGCTTGATGTGAGCCGCTGTTGCTATTGGTCAATGATGCTATTCACTGCCACTGCAGGACTTTTGCTACTAACTATAGATGTCCTTAAGCCAATATATCAACACACACACACACACACTCACACAGGCATGTTTGCCAGCTGTGTGTTGTACTAAAATATTTATCTATATAGCGAGATATATTTTTATATATAGTATAAACAGCAAGTCGCTGCCAAAAATTTTGCTTTGGCGCTTTGTTAAGTTTTTACGTTTAATGAAATCAATTCACAAGTCACGTTGCTGCCGGACAATAAATACATCAGAGACCATTTAATAAAATCATGACGTGCACTTTGCTATATATATAGTATATGAACACATATGTATGTACATATACATATGTATCGATTCTGATTGTAAACAATTTTTATCTCATTGAAATGCCGCATATGACTTGACCATATACCATACGACAGTCCTTCCCATCCTCTGTGTGTGTTTTGAGTAGTATTTACCCAGCACTATGGCAATATCAATTGCGTGATAAGTGCAGCAACGCTAAACCTTAAATCAAAATCCGCATGAGCAACTGCTGGCTGGGGCTGTGGGCAATTTGTTGCGGCTTTTGGCTTACATTTTCAGTTCATTATATTGAGTTACATGCTTATATATAGCCCAAAAATATAGCAAGTTCATTTTTATTTGGGCATCCAAGTGGTTTTTGCGATTGGTTTGAGCAGATGTTGGAGGTGCGGCTGCGGGATAATAAATTCTGATACATTAAGCAATTTATAAGGCATCTAGAAAAGGTAAAATCTTTTATACACGCTTTATAAAGGCAATAGATACCATTAATTATGCATATATTATTGAATTGTAGTTAATATTTTCATTTATATCTTAACTCACTGCATTAACATGTATTGATTTTAAATGTTATGTTTATTATTTATATATTTTTATTTATTATTTTAATCAATTTTTTTTTGCTTTAAATGTGTTTAATAAACACAACAAATTTGTTATATGTGGGTGATTATTTTTACAAAACTTAAAAAAAATTCAAGTTGAAAGCAGAATCTTTTTTTATCTCTTAAGCAGATTATAAATATATTTATTTGTTTATTTTGCTTTAGCAACAGCGTGAATGGAATAGGAATGTATTTTAAGTATGTGTTTTTTTTTTAGTTTATTTTAATTTTAATATGTATGTATAAAAACCTATCATACTATCAACCAGTTAAAATGTTTATTTTTAAATTTTGAAACGCAGCTTTCAATTTGCAGTGCGAATTTCGCACAGCCAAGCACTGATAGCAGTTTTGCAATCACAAGCAGCCAATTGAAAAGTGTTCCCAGTATATTTGCCAGTATTTTATGCACATTGTCATTACGATTGCGCAGTTAAGATAAGCAGAAAGCTGTTATCAAAAAGAATATCAATAACTTATTATTCTAAACAAAAACGTGTTTCTATTCGCTTTAAGTTGAGAAATGTAACGGTTTTTAGCAAATCCCACAACTATTTGGCCACTTCTTCTGCTCCTTCTATTTTTTGGTAGTTAGCGTTACCTGGCCTTATCGGTCAGACTAGCAGCTCTCCCTCTCTCTCACTCTCGCTCTCTCGACTGACCAAAACTGTAATACGCTCAGCTGTTTAGTGCAGTTTAGTTCTCTTTCTCTTAGCCATGACCACAGCTAACTTCGTTTTGTTTTGCCTCGAATTTTCGAAGTTTCTCGCTCTTATCCACGATTCGCAGGCTTCGTAAGGCAATTCTGTATTACAGACGCGCACGAGCGTTTTGCAAACGAGGCGAATGTTGGCTCGTTTTGCGGCGAGACACGATGCGAGCTGTGAACTTGCAGCCTCCTCGCCTATCTGACGCGAGCCAAGCTAGTCAGTTGGTAGATGCGTGGCGAACGTTGAATTTAACGGTCGGTTTGGCAGTGAAAGTGGCGGCCTCCTTGTGTCCCATTGTGTTGCACACAGCACACAAAACACACAGAAACGTTGTTCAGAGCGATAAATAAAATGTGATTGAATCAAATCAAAAGTGATAACAGTCGATTGATAATGTGTGTTGCCCGCAACGACTAGCAAAGTTCGATTCAAGAAGAATATACAGAAAAGAAAAAAACAATTTCTCAAAGGCGTCGCAAAGTCTATTCGAGCAGCTGGTAAATGATTGCTTTAAGTTTCGTGCACTATAAAATAATAAAGTTATTGCGTTGTGTGGTAATTTAAACACACGCACACACGCACACGCACACACGCACACGCATTATGTAGGATATTTTGTGTGTTGTGGGTTTTTGTGCTGTGGCCGGTACTCGCGACGTATACGCAATCTGGCGATGCTGTGCGCATATTTGTGTGTTTGCTGATGTTGATGTTGTATTTGTTTGTGTGTGTGTGTGTGTGTGTGTATGTAAGTGTGTGTGCCAGCTGGCGGGCTAATTTTATTGGTGTCTTGTTTGTTTGTTGCTTGTTCATGCCAGTTGTTTGTTTGCTTGCGTTGCTTAAATGCTAAAGTGCAACAACTTTACGGGTAAAAATAATAATAAAAAATTTTATTTAATTTTATTGCTTATCCAATCCGAATAGTTGGTTGAAACTTGCTTGCCTTCATCAAATCGCAAACTTTTTCAATATGATTGTTGATTTTGTTTGATCTAAGCCGTGCTGTTGTTGTTTATCGTTGTTGTTGCCAATGCTTTTGTTTTTATTTGATTTTAGTGCTTTGGTAAAGTCAACATTCGTTAGCTGAAATTTCGCTCACGTTCCATTTCACCAAGCTCTCAATTTCATGACTTTCGATGCTGTCCGCCCATATTTGTTCCGTAGATTTGTCCTTAGTGCCCTATCTGCGTCACTCTCTTTCTCTCTCTCTCTCTCTCGCTTCGTCTCTTTCCCGTTAACAACAACACCAACACGAAGACAATCTTTGATTTTACTTTATTTCATTTCTATTTTAAGTCTGCTGTCTGTTGTCTCTGTATTTGTTTTTCTTTACTCATGCACTGTATTTAGTGTCCTAGTATTTTCGTACTATATCTACACATACATACATATATTTTCAGCGACTTGTGCATGTATTTGTGCGTTGGCATTAGTGTTGCGGGTTTTTGCGGCGCTGTCCTTAAGATAATTTATGTGGTGATTAGTTGCGCTGAATTATTGCGCAAATTATCAAGTGTGCTATAAAATTTCAGTGCTATTTATTTGCACAACTTTTAGCGTGGATCACGTACCACGCGGATCCCCCACACCCACTCCTGCCCTTCACTCCTCCATTACACCCCCTTTGCGTCTCATGTGTATCATTGAGCTATGGGCTTGGTGCGTGTGAGTGTTACAAATTGCAAGAGTTTGATTTTTAAGTGTGAAAAATTGAGCAATGAAATAAGCTCGAATTAATTATATGGGGTGCAACTTGGCTCGCTGCTGCCATTCAGCCGTTAAGCTATTAAGCATTGTCAACTTAATGGTTTCCTTTCGCTGTGACATGACAATAGGAAACTAGATTTATGAAAGAGGAATTGATTTTCTTAATTAAGCAAACAGACAGATAAATTATTTTTAAAATATTGATAACAGAGATTCAAGCGAATCTAATTGTATTTTTATAAATTTTGTACAGCGTAATGAGCATTCATCCCTTGCTACCATCAAACCAGTTTTGGAGGTTGAATTCTGCTTGAATTGTATGTATGCCAATGAAGCTTTTGGCTCAGCTCAACTGGCATGGCAACAAATTGCCGGAGCTCTGCACAAATTAATTACATTTAAATAAACACAAATTGAAATTGAAAGGCAGCAGCAACAGCAAACATGACCAAGCCGCAAGCAGCATCAGCAAAAGCAACAGTAGTTACATCATCGAAACCAAAATCAGCTTCAGATTGAGTACGACCAATATTAACAACAGACAATGCCAAAAACAATGGAACCTAATTCAATATTACTTAACAGTGAAAGGCTACTTTAAGCCGCTTACAATGATCGATACTGACAACAAACAGACACCCACACAACCACAAACACATTCTCTTAGACCCACACACACACACACAGACAACATGTGTTATACATTTCAATGAATTTGCCACCAAAACAAAATCATTAACTTTGCTGAAAAACCAATAGATGTACATGAACAGCATACTACACTTTGCTGTGGCATTGCCAACGGCATTTGACTCTCAATTGGGCAGCTTGTGGGTGTTATGTGGGTGGTGGATAGTTGTGTGGTTGGGTGGTTGCTGGGTGCTAGGTGTCCGCATGCAGCTTAACTTCTGGGTAAGGCAGTCGGGGTCACACACAATTTAGGCATGGCCACAAATTGCTATGATATCGCTGTTGTAATGAAAGTTAAAGCCAAATTTAATGCTGGGATTAGCGATAACAGCGATAGGCCTTCTGAAGATGCCAGCCGTTTGCATATGCCAAATGCCTAATGATTTATGACTACGGCCCGTCAGCAAGCTGCTTGCCCCACCCACAGCCACTTACAGCAAGGCGACTGCTGAAAAAAAAAATGCTGCCACATGAGTCGAAACGAACTAAACTTAGTCGACGCAGTGGTCGAGCAAGAAAAAGGGTAAGCCGGTTGCGGGCCAACAAAGTAAATTCAATTTTACGTTTCACAACTCAGCATGATTCCTATCAAAGTAGATGCCACTGCTGTGGCGGCATCCAATCCCAGACTGCTGCTCTTGCTGCAACCCAAAGTGCCAACCGCAAACTGATTACTTTTGCTTGCCCACAGGTCCCTCGTGTGTTTGTTTGTCTGTCTAAGTGGGCACACAAAAAAGTATGCTACAATAATATACGAAAACAGAAATAAAACAAAATCAATAGTTTAAAACTTGCAAAGCATCAAAGCGCACTTTTCGAGCACTACGAAAGTTGAGCAGCATTTATTTTATGTACTTATACCCTATAATCAAAACTAAATGAGTCTTGAGGGTATGTTTAAGCACACTTAAATCTAAAATGCAAATTTGTTTACTGAAACTTGATCCATTCAGCTAGAAATCACAACACTTTGCACTCAAGATTGAACAGATTTTAATACTTGGAGAAAATTAGTTTACTGAGAACCTACTAGTCAGTTTATATAAACAATTCTATTTTATTACAAAAGTTGTTTATTTGTTTTGTTTTTCCTATTATTTTTTGGGAGTTTTTTTTTAAAACTTTCAAGTGAATTTCGATGGGGCTGTTTTGCTTTCATAAAATTGCTTTCGGATAGGTTTCGCTCGTAAAAGTTGATGCAATTTTAATGAGCAGCGCTTGTAAATTGTTGTTAATACGGGAAATTAATAAGTTAAGTAGCCATTAGTTGGCAAAGTGCAAAGTTAGTTGGATCGATTGAAAAAGTTTCCAAGTTTTAGAGCGCAAAAACATTAAGAGTATGTAATTGCCAAAGAGCAGTTAATCAGGCATACCCTAGACTTTAGTTGCACACAGATACTTTAAAAGCATATTTCACCTCCTGCCCGTTCTTATCTCTTCCTGTGCGCGAGTTTAGCCGCGTTTTATTTTCACTTGAGAAAAGTGCAGTCAAGTGTAAAAATATTGGCAAAACTCATACAAAATGCCAAACAGCCAGCGCTAGCATTTGACATAAATCCTTATCATCCTTTGTGCACAAATTGACATTGCACTTGTAAAGCGATTGGCGAGACATATCTCACCCCCAACCACCCCCTATGACACTTGAGAGCACGAACTCTGCCTTCTCTGCCACCTCTGCGTGCCCCAGCGCTGTGCATTTTGACTGCGAATCTGTGGCTTTGTTTTCTCTATCAACATTTCAGCTGTCTTTTGGCTGGCTCCAATTTAATGTAGTTCAATGTTTGCACCACCAGCAGCAGCAGCAGCAGCAGCAGCAGGAGTTTCCCTTTTTGGTAAGCTTCAAGTTTTTGGCACGTCTTTTGCTGGAGTGACATTCAGCTTATGTTGCAGGCACAAAATTAAAATTCATAATGTTGACTTTAATGGAGCTAATGTTGAAATATTCAAGCTGGCGGCTTAGATGTCGCACATCTCGTAGATTAGCTCGTAGCTTTTTCAGCTAACTAAGACCATGGCAAGTGTCTGCTTCCGGCCTGACATTTTATTATGCGACACGCAACCACTTTTCGGATACCTCTAGCCCACGAAACACCACCTACCAAGCCACGCATACAACTTTGACGTTATTAAATTATGCGGAGATTTTCGCACTTTTCTCGTATTTTTTTTTTTTTTTTGAGCCTCTTGACGTTTTAATGATGCGCCTGGCATCTCATCTGCCATTCTACACCAACGTTGACTGCCTGACTAGGCTGAAATTAAATTATTTTATTGCCGGAAAGCTTAGGAAATTCATTAAATCATGCTTTCACGCAACTTTCAGCATAAATACACACACACACACACACGCACATATACACAGACACATAGAGGTTTTCGGCATACCCAAGTAGGACTCAAAATTAGAGACTCTCTGCGTACTTCCGTCAATTTGGCGCCCTGTTGGGCTTGTTTACTGATGTTAAGCAGGCTCTGTGTGGCATTGATTGAATCCAAGGTTTTGCGCTTTGATTAGTACGTGCCGTTGTTAACGTCTCAAGGCTACATCGTTGCTAGCTTTAAATCATAGGAGAATGCTTGAATATATATTTTTTATGCAAAGTTTTAAAGTGTAAAGCCTTAACAGCTCAGTTTAAAAACGAACAGCCCGAATTCCGCCAGCAGCAGCAGACGAGCGAGTTTTATTTATGTTTTTGACAGACAAAGCGCCTTAAAAAGGGAGAGTCAGAGTCAGGCCAAAAGCTAAGCCTCAAAACCAAAACAATAATCAAATAAAATCATAAAAACAGTTTGCGACGATCATAAATTTCAAACAGAAATAACATAAAAACCCCCGCCACGTGGCAGCCGAGTGCGACATAAAAATGCCATCGATTTGTTTACCTACAAATAAATTCCACATTTAGACAGTACAAGAACCGTCGCGGCCCATTTACTAGGTGGCGTTGGTGGCCAACCCCTGCACCATAAACCTAATCCCTGCAAATCAGCAGTTTTGCTTTTTGGGAAACACGACATTTTGTATAATAAATCTAGAAACAATAAAAAATTTACATTTTTATTAAGGCCAATCCACGGAATCAAAAAAAAAAAAAAACCGAGAAAAGTTTCAGCAAATGCAATCAATGTTTCCACACAATTATTCAATGTTAGATGGCTAAGCCCCTTGCATACCTTGCGTATGCGTAATGTTTCTTTTATCTATCCATGCGAAATGACAATGCGCTCTAACCAATAACATAAAATTAAGTGATGGATATATTAGTCTGCCGTGTGAGGGACAATAAGTAATATAATTGCATGTAAATAAATCATTTAAATGCTAATAGATTTTATTTATCCATTTTATGTGCTTTATTTATTACTTATGTGCTTGTTCAAAGTGGACAAAGCCAATGGGAAGATAAAATAGTGTGGTGTGCGCTGTAATAATATAAACCTCAAATAAAATCTTATAAAAATATTGGAATTGAGTGTAGTTGATGAGTTGAAGGCTTTGCATTAATAAATAATGCTATGTTTATTTTAGCATTTGGTGAATTTTTTAAAAACATTACCCATGAATAATTTAATTTACTAGCTTGTTTTGTTGAATGCTATTATAAATCATATATGTTCATGTCTGAAATTTTGAGTTTGAATTGCCAAACCTTAAAAGTGATACACTTAGCTGTAATCTTGTTAATTAAATTCCCCCAACCTCAACAGCATAATTCATATAATATTCACTTGACCACCACAACTGCTGCTGCTGACCCCCTCACCCCCTCCCTTAGATTCAGATCCCCTCACTTACATACAAATTGCGTTAATGTTTTAGCATATTCCAAGGCAAAACATTTTTCAAACATAATTGTATAAACATTTATTTTGTTTTTCGTTGCGTTGCGTTGTGGCTCCCTTATGATTACGACAACGGCAACAACAGCGGTTTTAAGTACTTGACATGAAAGTTTTCAGCGACACGCTCAATGAAATGCTACTCCAGCAACAAACACACACACAAAATATGTATGTATGCACAGGGCAATGCCCATCTGGAAAATTAAACTTATGGCGCAACGCACGCGAAAATTTGTGCTCCACTGACCAACAAGGTCTGTTACAGTTGTCGTTGTTGTTGTTGCAGCTTGCTGCTCGTTAATGTTTATCATAACCGCCTACAAGAAAAGCAAAAACAACAACTGATGCCGCGCCCAGCCAAATAATTTGCTGGCAGGCGCAGCTAATGACCAGCTTGTGTAAGTACGAGGACAACGACAATAGCAACGACGATGAAAAATCAGGACACCAACTGGCAACTAGCAGCCAGCAAGCAGCAGCTTCAGTCTCTGCCCCAGCCACAACAACAACAATCACAACTTTCGTTACTAGCAAAATGATGGGCAGGAATTCATCATGGGTGGGCTTGTGCTGGTGCTTGTGCTCGCCCTGCTTGCCTCACTCACTCAGCTTTTGTGGGACAAATTTAAAATAAAGTAACGACACACAGTCGACCCAGGAAGAGGGAGCAAAAATGAAAGACATGGAGAGAAAGAGAGAGAGAGTTAGAGATAGCTGAAGAAGCTGAAGTGGCATCGCTCGCTAATTTTATGCTCTTTTGTGATTTTTGTGCTCGCCTGCCGGACACACCCCTGTTGGCCATGTTTAGTGTCGGCCTGCTCCCCTGTTGTTTGCCCCAGTATGCAAACTTTGCGCGCTTTTGTCATTAGCGTTGATGGCACTGACGTGGGCTGACTCACCCGGAGCGTTGCTTTTTTGTCCGCTGTTCATGTGTTGCGGTCGCCGTTTGTTGTTGCCGTTGCCATTGATGTTGCTGTAGCTGTAGCTGTTGCCGTTGTGTTTCTGGTTTGTGGCCCCGCCAACTTGGTTACTTTTAATGAGCGGGGCGGGGCGCAGCGGAGTGGGAATGAAACGTGGGCACAGCCACACTTTTTGGGCACTCATTAAGTTGCGGTTATGCAGCTTTATTTTTGTTCGTTTCCAACTTACAGTTTTGTGAAAATGAAAGTGAATTACATATCTGCAAAAAGGATCCACTTTTTAATGTGTTGGGCTCTGACCCCTTTTGGCATGACATCCTTTTTAATGTGGCATTTAAGTAGTCGAAAGTGGGTAATACTTGCTACCCTACCTAACCTATCCAACCAAAATGTTTATCCCAAGCACCTGCAATTCCAGTGAAATCATTAATCTTACCTGCTATTTGCGAGTATGCTTTCAGCTAAGAGTGCAGCTTACAAGCATTTTAATATGCTGTGCAAAAATATTTAAGCTGGTTTCCTCAACTCTTTCTCGTTGCCATTAGAAACGTTTTTGATAACTGTGTCCTTTGATGTAACAAGCTTACATTTTCTGCATTACTGCAAAAACAAGACAGAAACAGAAAACTCAATTCAAATAGCTTAAAGTAAGACAAAGCACGACAAAGGAATGCTAGTTTGAACAGTTCAATTAAATACTTCTGATAGAAATAATAAACAGAGAATCAAATTTGACATACCAAATGCAAAATATTATTTTTTAGCAATAATTATAAATGAGTAGATAAGTTTGAAATAACTCAATCGACCGAAATTAAATGAATACTCATTTGAAAAAAGGCAAAACACGTTTGGAATTTATAAATATTTGTTGCATTTAAATTAACACCTTTTTGAGTTTTTCATTTAAATATCTTCAAGATAGATTCATATAGCAATTAGCTTTGTGTTAAATGCTTTCAAAATTACAATGAAAATACCAACGAAATTTTTCCTTAGACTTTTACACTGCAAACACATTCTGTTGAACCAGTTTACAATAGATACTATTTTATTTTCAGTCTGATTGCATTTTCTCATTTATTTATTTATACTTGCACCAAAAAGAAATGTTTTCCTAGCCCACGGCGAAAGCTCTCTCATTGCACAGCATTTGAAACTTGCCAAAGTCATTGCTTAAATTGTTTGCATTGCAATTTATGTAAATTTTCGAGCGAGGTAAGTGTAAGTAAATAAATTGCAAAGCAATTGCTGCCGCTATTCCTCTGTCCCTCTCTCTCTCTCTCCGTTGCTTGCCGCTTGTTTGTCGTGCAAATTTTCTTTAATTAGTGCGCAAAAATGTATGCAACAAGCCAGCAAACCGGCGAGCACAGACACACATTTAACAAGCGCGTTGTGGCAAAGTAGTTGGAGGCACTTCTAGCGCTACTCTGAGCGTGTTGATGTATGTATAAATGTAACTTGTAATGCTATTTTGAGCATAATTTGCAACACCAGCCAGCTAGCTCATTTCAAAGTTTTCAGTTGCCAGCCACAGCAAAGCTAATGCCACAGTAGTTATTAAGTACACACACACACACACACACACACACACACCGAAACTTACAGTTTGTTTCTTGGTAAATAGAGAATTTCGGCGGCTAGCTAGCAAAATTGAGCAAATATTTTATTCAAGGCAAACCGTGTCATGATACAATTATTGCCACAGCACACGTTCTCCAAAAACTTCTCTAATTACTGCCCAACTGTGACAGCAATAATATTGCCATATAGAAAGTGGCTACCAAATGGCGTCGTTGAGTGATTTTTGAACAGGCTGCTTAAATGCCCATCAAATTCACATCAATTGAGTGGGCTCATAAAAGTAAAGTCTACAAATGCATAATATTTTACAAATTGTAAGCTTCTCTTCTCTCTTGTTCAATTGTATTCACTGTCTTCAGACTTTTCAACAGCTGTGGCTGGTCAAGTGTTTTGCAAAACAATACGCCATTTTAACAGCTTCAATTTGAGTTGAGGCTCTAAAAGTTTTTCTCAGTTGTACTACATTGTTTCTTTTTTTTCTCTCTTTTTGTCTCATTTCTTTGTAACTTTTCTGGCAACCTTTGGCAACACTGACAAAAACATAAAATAAAATAAGTACAGTTGCAGAAGACTTTTGAGTGTTGACTAAGAGACACTCAGTAAGAACACCTTATACTCAAATAGTTCAACCGGTTTTATTAAAAAAAAAAACCAACGTGAGCCCGATCACACGGGAGATATGTAAACTTCTTGAAATTAATTATTTTGAAAGGACTTAAGCTTACACAATTCTCCTTCCAATTGAAATATTAACAGCAGAGCTGCTTGGCTTGACCGTCTCAAAGCTCAGTTTACCGAACTTAACTCGACCTGAACTTAACTTGAACGTGAACGTAAACTTGAAATTCTACCGATTACGAAAGCCGTGAAACTGTTGCCTTTAAATAGAACAGAACAATATTAGATTAATACACATAATACACAAGCAGCCTGTTTTTTTCTGTATCTTTAATATGTTAGCTAGCGTTATTATATAAATTATATTTTCCTTGAACCATCCATCCATTTTAAAATCAGGCGTTTCGACTTGAAGATGAGATTGATATTCTGATTTATGCAGGTTGTCTCAACTTGATTTTTAAACATCGACTTGGACATTGGTAAAATCTTTCGACTTCCATAACTTCGGCAAAACTGAC
The DNA here is from genome assembly GCA_030179655.1 of Scaptomyza flava. Taxonomy (NCBI): domain Eukaryota; kingdom Metazoa; phylum Arthropoda; class Insecta; order Diptera; family Drosophilidae; genus Scaptomyza; species Scaptomyza flava. The sequence goes on from JARNME010000012.1 coordinate 22,715,235, forward strand.
CCGATTTTCAAAAGCAATATCTTAAAAGTCATGGTTTGGCAACTAGAATAAAACTGCATTTAAGAAATTGCATTTAAATAAAATTCGATTTTTGGTCAGATTTCATGTTAACATTTTATAAACAAACATTGACTTGGACATTGGTAAAATCTTTCGACTTCCATAACTTCGTCAAAACTGACCCGATTTTCAAAAGCAATATCTTAAAAGTCATGGTTTGGCAACTAGAATAAAACTGCATTTAAGAAATTGCATTTAAATAAAATTCGATTTTTGGTCAGATTTCATGTTAAAGTTTATACAAAAACATTGACTTGGGCATTGGTAAAATCTTTCGACTTCCATAACTTCGTCAAAACTGACCCGATTTTCAAAAGCAATATCTTAAAAGTCATGGTTTGGCAACTAGAATAAAACTGCATTTAAGAAATTGCATTTAAATAAAATTCGATTTTTGGTCAAAATGCTTGTCAAAGTTGTAGGCCAAAAAATCGACTTGGACATTGGTAAAATCTTTCGACTTCCATAACTTCGACAAACTGACCCGATTTTCACAAGCAATATCTTAAGAGTCATGATTTGAGCCCTTAAATAAAACTGCATTTAAGATTCTACATTTAAATAAAATTCGATTTTTGGTCAATATTCATGTTAAAGTTGTATGCCATAAAATCGACTTGGGCATTGGTAAAATCTTTCGACTTCCATAACTTCGGCAAAACTGACCCGATTTTCAAAAGCAATATCTTAAAAGTCATGGTTTGGCAACTAGAATAAAACTGCATTTAAGAAATTGCATTTAAATAAATTCGATTTTGGTCAGTTTCATGTTAACATTTATAAACAAACATTGACTTGGGCTTGGTAAAATCTTTCGACTTCCATAACTTCGTCAAAACTGACCCGATTTTCAAAAGCAATATCTTAAAAGTCATGGTTTGGCAACTAGAATAAAACTGCATTTAAGAAATTGCATTTAAATAAAATTCGATTTTTGGTCAGTTTTCATGTTAACATTTTATAAACAAACATTGACTTGGGCCTTGGTAAAATCTTTCGACTTCCATAACTTCGTCAAAACTGACCCGATTTTCAAAAGCAATATCTTAAAAGTCATGGTTTGGCAACTAGAATAAAACTGCATTTAAGAAATTGCATTTAAATAAAATTCGATTTTTGGTCAGTTTTCATGTTAAAATTTTATAAACAAACATTGACTTGGGCCTTGGTAAAATCTTTCGACTTCCATAACTTCGTCAAAACTGACCCGATTTTCAAAAGCAATATCTTAAAAGTCATGGTTTGGCAACTAGAATAAAACTGCATTTAAGAAATTGCATTTAAATAAAATTCGATTTTTGGTCAGATTTCATGTTAAATTTTATAAACAAACATTGACTTGGGTATTGGTAAAATCTTTCGACTTCCATAACTTCGTCAAAACTGACCCGATTTTCAAAAGCAATATCTTAAAAGTCATGGTTTGGCAACTAGAATAAAACTGCATTTAAGAAATTGCATTTAAATAAAATTCGATTTTTGGTCAGATTTCATGTTAACATTTTATAAACAAACATTGACTTGGGCCTTGGTAAAATCTTTCGACTTCCATAACTTCGTCAAAACTGACCCGATTTTCAAAAGCAATATCTTAAAAGTCATGGTTTGGCAACTAGAATAAAACTGCATTTAAGAAATTGCATTTAAATAAAATTCGATTTTTGGTCAGATTTCATGTTAACATTTTATAAACAAACATTGACTTGGGTATTGGTAAAATCTTTCGACTTCCATAACTTCGGCAAAACTGACCCGATTTTCAAAAGCAATATCTTAAAGTCATGGTTTGGCACTAGAATAAAACTGCATTTAAGAAATTGCATTTAAATAAAATTCGATTTTTGGTCAGATGCTTGTCAAAGTTTAGCAAAAACATTGACTTGGGACTTGGTAAAATCTTTCGACTTCCATAACTTCGGCAAAACTGACCCGATTTTCAAAAGCAATATCTTAAAAGTCATGGTTTGGCAACTAGAATAAAACTGCATTTAAGAAATTGCATTTAAATAAAATTCGATTTTTGGTCAGATTTCATGTTAAAATTTTATAAACAAACATTGACTTGGGTAATGGTAAAATCTTTCGACTTCCATAACTTCGTCAAAACTGACCCGATTTTCAAAAGCAATATCTTAAAAGTCATGGTTTGGCAACTAGAATAAAACTGCATTTAAGAAATTGCATTTAAATAAAATTCGATTTTTGGTCAGATTTCATGTTAAAATTTATAAACAACATTGACTTGGGTATGGTAAAATCTTTCGACTTCCATAACTTCGGCAAAACTGACCCGATTTTCAAAAGCAATATCTTAAAAGTCATGGTTTGGCAACTAGAATAAAACTGCATTTAAGAAATTGCATTTAAATAAAATTCGATTTTTGGTCAGATTTCATGTTAAAATTTTATAAACAAACATTGACTTGGGTATTGGTAAAATCTTTCGACTTCCATAACTTCGGCAAAACTGACCCGATTTTCAAAAGCAATATCTTAAAAGTCATGGTTTGGCAACTAGAATAAAACTGCATTTAAGAAATTGCATTTAAATAAAATTCGATTTTTGGTCAGATTTCATGTTAAAATTTTATAAACAAACATTGACTTGGGTATTGTGAAAATCTTTCGACTTCCATAACTTCGGCAAAACTGACCCGATTTTCAAAAGCAATATCTTAAAAGTCATGGTTTGGCAACTAGAATAAAACTGCATTTAAGAAATTGCATTTAAATAAAATTCGATTTTTGGTCAGATTTCATGTTAAAATTTTATAAACAAACATTGACTTGGGTATTGTGAAAATCTTTCGACTTCCATAACTTCGGCAAAACTGACCCGATTTTCAAAAGCAATATCTTAAAAGTCATGGTTTGGCAACTAGAATAAAACTGCATTTAAGAAATTGCATTTAAATAAAATTCGATTTTTGGTCAGATTTCATGTTAAAATTTTATAAACAAACATTGACTTGGGTATTGTGAAAATCTTTCGACTTCCATAACTTCGGCAAAACTGACCCGATTTTCAAAAGCAATATCTTAAAAGTCATGGTTTGGCAACTAGAATAAAACTGCATTTAAGAAATTGCATTTAAATAAAATTCGATTTTTGGTCAGATTTCATGTTAAAATTTTATAAACAAACATTGACTTGGGTATTGTGAAAATCTTTCGACTTCCATAACTTCGGCAAAACTGACCCGATTTTCAAAAGCAATATCTTAAAAGTCATGGTTTGGCAACTAGAATAAAACTGCATTTAAGAAATTGCATTTAAATAAAATTCGATTTTTGGTCAGATTTCATGTTAAAATTTTATAAACAAACATTGACTTGGGTAATGGTAAAATCTTTCGACTTCCATAACTTCGTCAAAACTGACCCGATTTTCAAAAGCAATATCTTAAAAGTCATGGTTTGGCAACTAGAATAAAACTGCATTTAAGAAATTGCATTTAAATAAAATTCGATTTTTGGTCAGATTTCATGTTAAAATTTTATAAACAAACATTGACTTGGGTATTGTGAAAATCTTTCGACTTCCATAACTTCGGCAAAACTGACCCGATTTTCAAAAGCAATATCTTAAAAGTCATGGTTTGGCAACTAGAATAAAACTGCATTTAAGAAATTGCATTTAAATAAAATTCGATTTTTGGTCAGATTTCATGTTAAAATTTTATAAACAAACATTGACTTGGGTATGGTAAAATCTTTCGACTTCCATAACTTCGTCAAAACTGACCCGATTTTCAAAAGCAATATCTTAAAAGTCATGGTTTGGCAACTAGAATAAAACTGCATTTAAGAAATTGCATTTAAATAAAATTCGATTTTTGGTCAGATTTCATGTTAAAATTTTATAAACAAACATTGACTTGGGTATTGTGAAAATCTTTCGACTTCCATAACTTCGGCAAAACTGACCCGATTTTCAAAAGCAATATCTTAAAAGTCATGGTTTGGCAACTAGAATAAAACTGCATTTAAGAAATTGCATTTAAATAAAATTCGATTTTTGGTCAGATTTCATGTTAAAATTTTATAAACAAACATTGACTTGGGTAATGGTAAAATCTTTCGACTTCCATAACTTCGTCAAAACTGACCCGATTTTCAAAAGCAATATCTTAAAAGTCATGGTTTGGCAACTAGAATAAAACTGCATTTAAGAAATTGCATTTAAATAAAATTCGATTTTTGGTCAGATTTCATGTTAAAATTTTATAAACAAACATTGACTTGGGTATTGTGAAAATCTTTCGACTTCCATAACTTCGTCAAAACTGACCCGATTTTCAAAAGCAATATCTTAAAAGTCATGGTTTGGCAACTAGAATAAAACTGCATTTAAGAAATTGCATTTAAATAAAATTCGATTTTTGGTCAGATTTCATGTTAAAATTTTATAAACAAACATTGACTTGGGTATTGTGAAAATCTTTCGACTTCCATAACTTCGTCAAAACTGACCCGATTTTCAAAAGCAATATCTTAAAAGTCATGGTTTGGCAACTAGAATAAAACTGCATTTAAGAAATTGCATTTAAATAAAATTCGATTTTTGGTCAGATTTCATGTTAAAATTTTATAAACAAACATTGACTTGGGTATTGTGAAAATCTTTCGACTTCCATAACTTCGTCAAAACTGACCCGATTTTCAAAAGCAATATCTTAAAAGTCATGGTTTGGCAACTAGAATAAAACTGCATTTAAGAAATTGCATTTAAATAAAATTCGATTTTTGGTCAGATTTCATGTTAAAATTTTATAAACAAACATTGACTTGGGTATTGTGAAAATCTTTCGACTTCCATAACTTCGGCAAAACTGACCCGATTTTCAAAAGCAATATCTTAAAAGTCATGGTTTGGCAACTAGAATAAAACTGCATTTAAGAAATTGCATTTAAATAAAATTCGATTTTTGGTCAGATTTCCTGTTAAAATTTTATAAACAAACATTGACTTGGGTATTGTGAAAATCTTTCGACTTCCATAACTTCGTCAAAACTGACCCGATTTTCAAAAGCAATATCTTAAAAGTCATGGTTTGGCAACTAGAATAAAACTGCATTTAAGAAATTGCATTTAAATAAAATTCGATTTTTGGTCAGATTTCATGTTAAAATTTTATAAACAAACATTGACTTGGGTATTGTGAAAATCTTTCGACTTCCATAACTTCGGCAAAACTGACCCGATTTTCAAAAGCAATATCTTAAAAGTCATGGTTTGGCAACTAGAATAAAACTGCATTTAAGAAATTGCATTTAAATAAAATTCGATTTTTGGTCAGATTTCATGTTAAAATTTTATAAACAAACATTGACTTGGGTATTGTGAAAATCTTTCGACTTCCATAACTTCGGCAAAACTGACCCGATTTTCAAAAGCAATATCTTAAAAGTCATGGTTTGGCAACTAGAATAAAACTGCATTTAAGAAATTGCATTTAAATAAAATTCGATTTTTGGTCAGATTTCATGTTAAAATTTTATAAACAAACATTGACTTGGGTATTGTGAAAATCTTTCGACTTCCATAACTTCGGCAAAACTGACCCGATTTTCAAAAGCAATATCTTAAAAGTCATGGTTTGGCAACTAGAATAAAACTGCATTTAAGAAATTGCATTTAAATAAAATTCGATTTTTGGTCAGATTTCATGTTAAATTTTATAAACAAACATTGACTTGGGTATTGTGAAAATCTTTCGACTTCCATAACTTCGGCAAAACTGACCCGATTTTCAAAAGCAATATCTTAAAAGTCATGGTTTGGCAACTAGAATAAAACTGCATTTAAGAAATTGCATTTAAATAAAATTCGATTTTTGGTCAGATTTCATGTTAAAATTTTATAAACAAACATTGACTTGGGTATTGTGAAAATCTTTCGACTTCCATAACTTCGGCAAAACTGACCCGATTTTCAAAAGCAATATCTTAAAAGTCATGGTTTGGCAACTAGAATAAAACTGCATTTAAGAAATTGCATTTAAATAAAATTCGATTTTTGGTCAGATTTCATGTTAAAATTTTATAAACAAACATTGACTTGGGTATTGTGAAAATCTTTCGACTTCCATAACTTCGTCAAAACTGACCCGATTTTCAAAAGCAATATCTTAAAAGTCATGGTTTGGCAACTAGAATAAAACTGCATTTAAGAAATTGCATTTAAATAAAATTCGATTTTTGGTCAGATTTCATGTTAACATTTTATAAACAAACATTGACTTGGGTATTGTGAAAATCTTTCGACTTCCATAACTTCGTCAAAACTGACCCGATTTTCAAAAGCAATATCTTAAAAGTCATGGTTTGGCAACTAGAATAAAACTGCATTTAAGAAATTGCATTTAAATAAAATTCGATTTTTGGTCAGTTTTCATGTTAACATTTTATAAACAAACATTGACTTGGGTATTGTGAAAATCTTTCGACTTCCATAACTTCGTCAAAACTGACCCGATTTTCAAAAGCAATATCTTAAAAGTCATGGTTTGGCAACTAGAATAAAACTGCATTTAAGAAATTGCATTTAAATAAAATTCGATTTTTGGTCAGATTTCATGTTAAAATTTTATAAACAAACATTGACTTGGGTATTGTGAAAATCTTTCGACTTCCATAACTTCGGCAAAACTGACCCGATTTTCAAAAGCAATATCTTAAAAGTCATGGTTTGGCAACTAGAATAAAACTGCATTTAAGAAATTGCATTTAAATAAAATTCGATTTTTGGTCAGATTTCATGTTAAAATTTTATAAACAAACATTGACTTGGGTATTGTGAAAATCTTTCGACTTCCATAACTTCGGCAAAACTGACCCGATTTTCAAAAGCAATATCTTAAAAGTCATGGTTTGGCAACTAGAATAAAACTGCATTTAAGAAATTGCATTTAAATAAAATTCGATTTTTGGTCAGATTTCATGTTAAAATTTTATAAACAAACATTGACTTGGGTATTGTGAAAATCTTTCGACTTCCATAACTTCGTCAAAACTGACCCGATTTTCAAAAGCAATATCTTAAAAGTCATGGTTTGGCAACTAGAATAAAACTGCATTTAAGAAATTGCATTTAAATAAAATTCGATTTTTGGTCAGATTTCATGTTAAAATTTTATAAACAAACATTGACTTGGGTATTGTGAAAATCTTTCGACTTCCATAACTTCGGCAAAACTGACCCGATTTTCAAAAGCAATATCTTAAAAGTCATGGTTTGGCAACTAGAATAAAACTGCATTTAAGAAATTGCATTTAAATAAAATTCGATTTTTGGTCAGATTTCATGTTAAAATTTTATAAACAAACATTGACTTGGGCCTTGTGAAAATCTTTCGACTTCCATAACTTCGTCAAAACTGACCCGATTTTCAAAAGCAATATCTTAAAAGTCATGGTTTGGCAACTAGAATAAAACTGCATTTAAGAAATTGCATTTAAATAAAATTCGATTTTTGGTCAGATTTCATGTTAAAATTTTATAAACAAACATTGACTTGGGTATTGTGAAAATCTTTCGACTTCCATAACTTCGGCAAAACTGACCCGATTTTCAAAAGCAATATCTTAAAAGTCATGGTTTGGCAACTAGAATAAAACTGCATTTAAGAAATTGCATTTAAATAAAATTCGATTTTTGGTCAGATTTCATGTTAAAATTTTATAAACAAACATTGACTTGGGTATTGTGAAAATCTTTCGACTTCCATAACTTCGGCAAAACTGACCCGATTTTCAAAAGCAATATCTTAAAAGTCATGGTTTGGCAACTAGAATAAAACTGCATTTAAGAAATTGCATTTAAATAAAATTCGATTTTTGGTCAGATTTCATGTTAAAATTTTATAAACAAACATTGACTTGGGTATTGTGAAAATCTTTCGACTTCCATAACTTCGTCAAAACTGACCCGATTTTCAAAAGCAATATCTTAAAAGTCATGGTTTGGCAACTAGAATAAAACTGCATTTAAGAAATTGCATTTAAATAAAATTCGATTTTTGGTCAGATTTCATGTTAAAATTTTATAAACAAACATTGACTTGGGTATTGGTAAAATCTTTCGACTTCCATAACTTCGTCAAAACTGACCCGATTTTCAAAAGCAATATCTTAAAAGTCATGGTTTGGCAACTAGAATAAAACTGCATTTAAGAAATTGCATTTAAATAAAATTCGATTTTTGGTCAGATTTCATGTTAAAATTTTATAAACAAACATTGACTTGGGTATTGTGAAAATCTTTCGACTTCCATAACTTCGGCAAAACTGACCCGATTTTCAAAAGCAATATCTTAAAAGTCATGGTTTGGCAACTAGAATAAAACTGCATTTAAGAAATTGCATTTAAATAAAATTCGATTTTTGGTCAGATTTCATGTTAAAATTTTATAAACAAACATTGACTTGGGTATTGGTAAAATCTTTCGACTTCCATAACTTCGTCAAAACTGACCCGATTTTCAAAAGCAATATCTTAAAAGTCATGGTTTGGCAACTAGAATAAAACTGCATTTAAGAAATTGCATTTAAATAAAATTCGATTTTTGGTCAGATTTCATGTTAAAATTTTATAAACAAACATTGACTTGGGTATTGTGAAAATCTTTCGACTTCCATAACTTCGGCAAAACTGACCCGATTTTCAAAAGCAATATCTTAAAAGTCATGGTTTGGCAACTAGAATAAAACTGCATTTAAGAAATTGCATTTAAATAAAATTCGATTTTTGGTCAGATTTCATGTTAAAATTTTATAAACAAACATTGACTTGGGTATTGTGAAAATCTTTCGACTTCCATAACTTCGGCAAAACTGACCCGATTTTCAAAAGCAATATCTTAAAAGTCATGGTTTGGCAACTAGAATAAAACTGCATTTAAGAAATTGCATTTAAATAAAATTCGATTTTTGGTCAGATTTCATGTTAAAATTTTATAAACAAACATTGACTTGGGTATTGTGAAAATCTTTCGACTTCCATAACTTCGGCAAAACTGACCCGATTTTCAAAAGCAATATCTTAAAAGTCATGGTTTGGCAACTAGAATAAAACTGCATTTAAGAAATTGCATTTAAATAAAATTCGATTTTTGGTCAGATTTCATGTTAAAATTTTATAAACAAACATTGACTTGGGTATTGTGAAAATCTTTCGACTTCCATAACTTCGGCAAAACTGACCCGATTTTCAAAAGCAATATCTTAAAAGTCATGGTTTGGCAACTAGAATAAAACTGCATTTAAGAAATTGCATTTAAATAAAATTCGATTTTTGGTCAGATTTCATGTTAAAATTTTATAAACAAACATTGACTTGGGTATTGTGAAAATCTTTCGACTTCCATAACTTCGGCAAAACTGACCCGATTTTCAAAAGCAATATCTTAAAAGTCATGGTTTGGCAACTAGAATAAAACTGCATTTAAGAAATTGCATTTAAATAAAATTCGATTTTTGGTCAGATTTCATGTTAAAATTTTATAAACAAACATTGACTTGGGTAATGGTAAAATCTTTCGACTTCCATAACTTCGTCAAAACTGACCCGATTTTCAAAAGCAATATCTTAAAAGTCATGGTTTGGCAACTAGAATAAAACTGCATTTAAGAAATTGCATTTAAATAAAATTCGATTTTTGGTCAGATTTCATGTTAAAATTTTATAAACAAACATTGACTTGGGTATTGTGAAAATCTTTCGACTTCCATAACTTCGGCAAAACTGACCCGATTTTCAAAAGCAATATCTTAAAAGTCATGGTTTGGCAACTAGAATAAAACTGCATTTAAGAAATTGCATTTAAATAAAATTCGATTTTTGGTCAGATTTCATGTTAAAATTTTATAAACAAACATTGACTTGGGTATTGTGAAAATCTTTCGACTTCCATAACTTCGGCAAAACTGACCCGATTTTCAAAAGCAATATCTTAAAAGTCATGGTTTGGCAACTAGAATAAAACTGCATTTAAGAAATTGCATTTAAATAAAATTCGATTTTTGGTCAGATTTCATGTTAAAATTTTATAAACAAACATTGACTTGGGTATTGTGAAAATCTTTCGACTTCCATAACTTCGTCAAAACTGACCCGATTTTCAAAAGCAATATCTTAAAAGTCATGGTTTGGCAACTAGAATAAAACTGCATTTAAGAAATTGCATTTAAATAAAATTCGATTTTTGGTCAGATTTCCTGTTAAAATTTTATAAACAAACATTGACTTGGGTATTGTGAAAATCTTTCGACTTCCATAACTTCGGCAAAACTGACCCGATTTTCAAAAGCAATATCTTAAAAGTCATGGTTTGGCAACTAGAATAAAACTGCATTTAAGAAATTGCATTTAAATAAAATTCGATTTTTGGTCAGATTTCATGTTAAAATTTTATAAACAAACATTGACTTGGGTATTGTGAAAATCTTTCGACTTCCATAACTTCGGCAAAACTGACCCGATTTTCAAAAGCAATATCTTAAAAGTCATGGTTTGGCAACTAGAATAAAACTGCATTTAAGAAATTGCATTTAAATAAAATTCGATTTTTGGTCAGATTTCATGTTAACATTTTATAAACAAACATTGACTTGGGTATTGTGAAAATCTTTCGACTTCCATAACTTCGGCAAAACTGACCCGATTTTCAAAAGCAATATCTTAAAAGTCATGGTTTGGCAACTAGAATAAAACTGCATTTAAGAAATTGCATTTAAATAAAATTCGATTTTGGTCAGATTTCATGTTAAAATTTTATAAACAAACATTGACTTGGGTATTGTGAAAATCTTTCGACTTCCATAACTTCGGCAAAACTGACCCGATTTTCAAAAGCAATATCTTAAAAGTCATGGTTTGGCAACTAGAATAAAACTGCATTTAAGAAATTGCATTTAAATAAAATTCGATTTTTGGTCAGATTTCATGTTAAAATTTTATAAACAAACATTGACTTGGGTATTGTGAAAATCTTTCGACTTCCATAACTTCGGCAAAACTGACCCGATTTTCAAAAGCAATATCTTAAAAGTCATGGTTTGGCAACTAGAATAAAACTGCATTTAAGAAATTGCATTTAAATAAAATTCGATTTTTGGTCAGATTTCATGTTAAAATTTTATAAACAAACATTGACTTGGGTATTGTGAAAATCTTTCGACTTCCATAACTTCGGCAAAACTGACCCGATTTTCAAAAGCAATATCTTAAAAGTCATGGTTTGGCAACTAGAATAAAACTGCATTTAAGAAATTGCATTTAAATAAAATTCGATTTTTGGTCAGATTTCATGTTAAAATTTTATAAACAAACATTGACTTGGGTATTGTGAAAATCTTTCGACTTCCATAACTTCGGCAAAACTGACCCGATTTTCAAAAGCAATATCTTAAAAGTCATGGTTTGGCAACTAGAATAAAACTGCATTTAAGAAATTGCATTTAAATAAAATTCGATTTTTGGTCAGTTTTCATGTTAACATTTTATAAACAAACATTGACTTGGGCCTTGGTAAAATCTTTCGACTTCCATAACTTCGTCAAAACTGACCCGATTTTCAAAAGCAATATCTTAAAAGTCATGGTTTGGCAACTAGAATAAAACTGCATTTAAGAAATTGCATTTAAATAAAATTCGATTTTTGGTCAGATTTCATGTTAACATTTTATAAACAAACATTGACTTGGGTATTGTGAAAATCTTTCGACTTCCATAACTTCGGCAAAACTGACCCGATTTTCAAAAGCAATATCTTAAAAGTCATGGTTTGGCAACTAGAATAAAACTGCATTTAAGAAATTGCATTTAAATAAAATTCGATTTTTGGTCAGATTTCATGTTAAAATTTTATAAACAAACATTGACTTGGGCCTTGGTAAAATCTTTCGACTTCCATAACTTCGTCAAAACTGACCCGATTTTCAAAAGCAATATCTTAAAAGTCATGGTTTGGCAACTAGAATAAAACTGCATTTAAGAAATTGCATTTAAATAAAATTCGATTTTTGGTCAGATTTCATGTTAACATTTTATAAACAAACATTGACTTGGGTATTGTGAAAATCTTTCGACTTCCATAACTTCGTCAAAACTGACCCGATTTTCAAAAGCAATATCTTAAAAGTCATGGTTTGGCAACTAGAATAAAACTGCATTTAAGAAATTGCATTTAAATAAAATTCGATTTTTGGTCAGATTTCATGTTAAAATTTTATAAACAAACATTGACTTGGGTATTGTGAAAATCTTTCGACTTCCATAACTTCGTCAAAACTGACCCGATTTTCAAAAGCAATATCTTAAAAGTCATGGTTTGGCAACTAGAATAAAACTGCATTTAAGAAATTGCATTTAAATAAAATTCGATTTTTGGTCAGATTTCATGTTAAAATTTTATAAACAAACATTGACTTGGGTATTGTGAAAATCTTTCGACTTCCATAACTTCGGCAAAACTGACCCGATTTTCAAAAGCAATATCTTAAAAGTCATGGTTTGGCAACTAGAATAAAACTGCATTTAGAAATTGCATTTAAATAAAATTCGATTTTTGGTCAGTTTTCATGTTAACATTGACTTGGGCATTGTTAAAATCTTTCGACTTCCATAACTTCGTCAAAACTGACCCGATTTTCAAAAGCAATATCTTAAAAGTCATGGTTTGGCAACTAGAATAAAACTGCATTTAAGAAATTGCATTTAAATAAAATTCGATTTTTGGTCAGATTTCATGTTAAAATTTTATAAACAAACATTGACTTGGGCCTTGGTAAAATCTTTCGACTTCCATAACTTCGTCAAAACTGACCCGATTTTCAAAAGCAATATCTTAAAAGTCATGGTTTGGCAACTAGAATAAAACTGCATTTAAGAAATTGCATTTAAATAAAATTCGATTTTTGGTCAGATTTCATGTTAAATTTTTATAAACAAACATTGACTTGGGCATTGGTAAAATCTTTCGACTTCCATAACTTCGTCAAAACTGACCCGATTTTCAAAAGCAATATCTTAAAAGTCATGGTTTGGCAACTAGAATAAAACTGCATTTAAGAAATTGCATTTAAATAAAATTCGATTTTTGGTCAGATTTCATGTTAAAATTTTATAAACAAACATTGACTTGGGTATTGTGAAAATCTTTCGACTTCCATAACTTCGGCAAAACTGACCCGATTTTCAAAAGCAATATCTTAAAAGTCATGGTTTGGCAACTAGAATAAAACTGCATTTAAGAAATTGCATTTAAATAAAATTCGATTTTTGGTCAGATTTCATGTTAAAATTTTATAAACAAACATTGACTTGGGTATTGTGAAAATCTTTCGACTTCCATAACTTCGGCAAAACTGACCCGATTTTCAAAAGCAATATCTTAAAAGTCATGGTTTGGCAACTAGAATAAAACTGCATTTAAGAAATTGCATTTAAATAAAATTCGATTTTTGGTCAGATTTCATGTTAAAATTTTATAAACAAACATTGACTTGGGTATTGTGAAAATCTTTCGACTTCCATAACTTCGGCAAAACTGACCCGATTTTCAAAAGCAATATCTTAAAAGTCATGGTTTGGCAACTAGAATAAAACTGCATTTAAGAAATTGCATTTAAATAAAATTCGATTTTTGGTCAGATTTCATGTTAAAATTTTATAAACAAACATTGACTTGGGTATTGTGAAAATCTTTCGACTTCCATAACTTCGGCAAAACTGACCCGATTTTCAAAAGCAATATCTTAAAAGTCATGGTTTGGCAACTAGAATAAAACTGCATTTAAGAAATTACATTTAAAAAAATTCGATTTTTGGTCAGATTTCATGTTAAAATTTTATAAACAAACATTGACTTGGGTATGGTAAAATCTTTCGACTTCCATAACTTCGTCAAAACTGACCCGATTTTCAAAAGCAATATCTTAAAAGTCATGGTTTGGCAACTAGAATAAAACTGCATTTAAGAAATTGCATTTAAATAAAATTCGATTTTTGGTCAGATTTCATGTTAAAATTTTATAAACAAACATTGACTTGGGTATTGTGAAAATCTTTCGACTTCCATAACTTCGGCAAAACTGACCCGATTTTCAAAAGCAATACCTTAAAAGTCATGATTTGACCCCTAAAATAAAAATAAATAAATACATTTAAATAAAATTCAAATTTTGGTCAGAATTCATGTTATAGTTTTATGCCAAAAAACCGACTTGAGCCTTGGTTATATTTATAACTATTTTAAATAGTTTTTTATGTGTTTTTGGAAGTTATGTATTTTATTTATTGAAACAAGTTTTTACCTCGAGGCTATAGATGTTTACACATCAAAACTTAAAGAATGTTATAATAATTCTGAGAGATATTTGAAGTTGACCATTTCCAATCTACCAACTAACGTATGTTTCTTATACTATTCTCATACTATTCATAGCCATACATAATAAGTAGTCGAAGACTTGAACACCCCATCAATTTTGTTAAGGGGTATTCGGTAAGGAGAAAAAGCTAGAAAAAAGAATAATAGTTGCCAAGTTTATTAAAAGTTGTGGCAAGTCTTGTAGTCTGTGCGAACTCTGGCAGCGCTTCTTACACATCCATGTATACATATAAATATGTACATACACACAGCTACATACATATACATATCCATACATATAGAAGGAAGTGTGCGCTGACAGCCAGCAACTGACAAATGCCAACGCTAACTCACTCAACTCAACGCAACGCAATATGAAATAAAAATGGCAAAAAGAATTGTTGGCAAAAAAAAGATTGGAAAAATTTGTTTTGTTTTTTGTTTCGTGTTTCTTTTGCTGTTGGCAGCATCTTTGAGCGGTTTTTTATTATTATTATCTTTGACCTGGACCAAGGAGTTGTGTCTGTGTGCTTTTTTATTTTAATTTAATGCGTAAAGTTTTTGGGCCTTTTGTTGTGCATTTTGTGATTGTGTTTTGTAATTTTGCATTAAGGTCAGCGGGCTGTGATTATGACTAGCTGAGACAACAATTATAATAATTTTCGTATCTGTATATAATATGTTCCCTAAGTACGATCAACAATCAGAAAACTTTTCTGAATTTCATAAGCCGATTCAAATGATTGATTTTCATGAGCTACAAGTACAAACGATTGATTGCTGATTGAAATGCAAGCAAGTTCTTCAAACATATGCGTACTTAGGATGACTAAGGACCAACTTACGATGACCAGCAACTGACTTGCTGCGAGGCGCTTACAAAGTTTTTGCTTAACATAAACACAGCCAGCCATTGCTTATACTTACTTCACCTTGGCAAACGGTAGAACCGAGCAAGTAGAGTGCTCTGTATATATACAAGCTGATTGTGACGATGATATAATGCTGATGACGATGATATAATGCTGATGATGATGATGATGCCCATGTTTGTCTGGGCGTTTGCCAAACGATTCTGATTGAACACAACAATTTTTAAATTGCTATACACACACACACACTTGCACAACACTCTCGCACACACACGCATACTTGCTCGCATGCAGAAACAGTCCCACGTACGTATTACGTGCTGTGACACTGCTGCTGACAACCAGAAAGTAAAAATTTAAACAGTTCTGTGCCTCAGCGTCGACTCCTCAATCAATTGACAGCGTTTCGCATGCCGCTCTATATTCGATTGTGTATGTGTTGTTTTTTCTGTGTTTTTTATGACTGTCCGTATTGGGGAAGTTGCTTGGATTTCAAACACATTGCCGTTAAATGATTTTTAGCAAAAATCGAGCGGACACGAAACACTCAAGTGGCTTCCCAATCCACACCATCCCTTACTCGAGTCTACCTCAACCCTAAGCAGATTGCCAGCCTTCCACTCTTCGGCACGTGATTGCTCAGCTCTTGGCCTGTTGTCGTTGTGCCTGTCGTTGTCTGTGAGTGTACAAGTAGCTTGCCGAGTGCCAGATCTCAAGTAATTTCCATTAAGTAAGTGTTTTGGCCCTTTAACTTTACTTCAAATGCATTGCCATTGACAGTGATTGCGTTAGACGAATGTTTCTGGCCAAAGTTCACACCAGACGCACTCTTTGTCTCTCTCTCCCCCTCTTTTTTACACGCTTTGTTAAAGCCGCTTACGCATCATTGCAACAAATTTCCGTTTGACTTAAAGACTTTTATCTGTTTTTATGTTTTATGTTGTTTCTACCTGAACCAAAT
Source organism: Scaptomyza flava (assembly GCA_030179655.1). Lineage (NCBI taxonomy): Eukaryota > Metazoa > Arthropoda > Insecta > Diptera > Drosophilidae > Scaptomyza > Scaptomyza flava. The sequence goes on from JARNME010000012.1 coordinate 22,731,500, forward strand.
ATTATACAAACATAAGCTGACCAGCAAGGCGAGCCTAGGCTCAACATCTGGCTGTCATCAGCATAATAACATAAATGTATGCCTTGTCTACACTACCTCCACTACGACACTTAAAGGCATCGCATGCCCGAGACGCAGACAACAAACATTTTTTGTCTTCAAAACGCTATTTCCGACAATTTCAAGGAAACGTAACATCCGCCTAAAGGAAGCTTTACTTTTGGTTTTTTTTTTTTTTTTGTATGATTTGGTGTTTTTTTTTTTTTTGTATATTTTGTGACAACGTAGACAATGCCGATGGCGCCCTCGTTGTATGGGCGCGTTAAAAAAAGTATACCCACAACAGCAACAAAAAGGAATTTTATGCTATTGGCGGCTTTATGCTCATTAAGCAAGTCGCGACGATATGGCTTATACGTTCTTATTTACGTTCATAAGCTTGACTTCATTTACTTAAGAAAAAACGGGCAAGAATATAAGCTAGAATTAAGTTAATATCGTCAGATTTTAAGAGCTATATGAACATATCTAAATTCATTAAAAGTTGTAAAAGAAATTTCTTGACATTTTAAAATTATGATAATGATTATTTATTGAAAGTCAATATTTGTTGTTAAAGGTTCCTGACAGTCTAAAGTTCAAACAAATATCTAGCTAAGCCCTTTTAATAGTTTTTAACAGCTTAAACTTGACTGACCAGGAGGAGCAAAAGTTCTCAGACACAACTCAAGGAAAGGTTTGAAATTATTAATTTAAGTTGTTAGAAAATGTGTGCTTGCCCCTTAATACAACTTTGCTGCACTTTTGCGATATCAATCGCAATTTTTGGAAAAACGCTTGATTTGGGCAACAAGTAAGACGGATAGATGAATGCAGTATTGGTCGTTAAGTGAAAATTTTTCCATAGGGAACAAATATTGCTATTATAACCATGGTCACCGATTAAGACAACTTTATAAAATGTTGTTTGCCAAGAGAGGGAGATCTAAAATTCATTCGTTTTGAGATACGCAAAAATATGTTTGAATACTTTGTTATCTCGGTCTACTTTATAATGAACCGCTAGCAAAAGCGAGGAACTTTAGGCCTGAATTTCCTTTGCGATTTTTGTTGTTTTTTCTTTATTGCTAGTGTCTTTGAGTTGGTTCGCTGCGTGGTGCTCTCTGATTGCTGTTTTGTTGTGCATGAAGTGGCTTGCTTTACGCTTGTTCTAACTCGTCTACCTTCTCCAAATTGCAGGCTTTGGCACTACTTCATTGCTATTGGGTCAAGCATCTGTGCAAAGAAGTGTAACAAACGACAACAATTGTTTTAGTCGAATGCTACCACGTCCCCTCCCCAGAGTGAGTGAGCGAGAATGAGAGAGAGAGAGAGAGAGAGCAGGACAGGGATACATCTGCAAATCTGTTTTTGGCCTTTGCTTTGTTACCAAGCTGGCGATTGCAATTTCGGGCCAGGCTAGAGTAAGCTGTGGCCAAAAATCAAGTTCAGTTTTCTGTTTTGTGCAGTCTGCCGTAAGACCTCTCAAAGCTCAAACTGACTGACTGAATGGCTGACTGCAGCTGTTGTGCATTGTTAGTATGAATTGCATGAGAACTAGGACTTGATATGCCCCCGACGGTCGGTGGCAGTGGGTCAACTTTGCCGGAACACTCATTTGTAGGTTGCGAATTTTTGGTCAACAACAAGCGGTGACCTCGTGCTGCTTTGTGAGTAAGAAAATTGCTCTTAAATGACTTGAAGCTGCTGCGTCTTGTATTGTTATTATGTGGCATGTACATATTGTAGCCGAAGCAGCGCCTGCTGTGTCTTACACTTCCGTTAACACGCCCATTCAACCCCCCTTTCCATTCACGCCATCAACTGTTCAGCTCAGTTCAGTTCAGTCTTTTGATGAATCACATTTTGGGGTCAGCTTCAATGTAATATTTTCGTGCTGCTGCTGCTGTTTTCATACGCAGTTTGTTTGGTTTGGTTCAGTTGGGTTCTTGTCTTGTCATTGTTTGTTTAATTTTGTATGCCGGATACCCCAGCGTGTTTTTGCCATTGTCCTGCTGTCAACAAAATGCCAACAGCAATAGCGTAGCTGTAAAGCACTTGGGCAAAATGCGAAGAAAGGGTGAGGGTGAGGGGGCGTGCCAGCACTCGCCGTTATACTTATGCCGTTGACAACAAAAGAAATTAAATTGCCAACACTGAAATTCAATTGTATCTTCCCTCGGCCGCACTTCAGATTTGCCAAAGCAACAGACGCGAGCCAACCTCCAAGCCTAAAAAGCTAAATATATAAATAAGACACCAAAAAATACAAAAAGCAGCAATAAACTGGCCAAATGTTGACGATATTTTCAAAGATTATTGCAGCAATTTATTAAGGCATTGATTTTTGTTTTTGCTTTGGGCTTTGGGCTCCACGCAAGGCTAGGGAGTAAACAATTTATTCAATGAGCGCCTACCGTTGCCATAAAAAGGTCAGCGATTATTATGTTTCAAATGCAAAATTCAACATTCGCTTCCATCCCATCCCATCCCACTCATGTCCAACGTAAATATTCAAAAATTCAGCCCAGCAGCTATAAGTAAAGACGTTGAAAATTTGTTTGGATTTCGATGAGGCTGTTTTGAAGTGGTTGTTGCCCTGGGCTAGTCATATTTGATGGCGTTTGTGTGGTGGTTCAATAAAATTCCAAATTTTTGTTGCCGATTTAATAGGCAGTCGGACTCTGAGCACAAGCTGGCAATTTATTGGGCATTTGTTGCAAAGATGAGTTCATTAAATTGTATAAAAAATTGAGTAAAAGATGGAAATAATATTGCGTTAATTGCTTATAAATACATATGAAACAAAATCTATTTGAAAGCCATAAAGAAATGTTAAAAATCAAGCTCTTAATTATTAATGTTATTACAGCAAAAGTGTTGAACGCATTAAAAATTATAGCCGTTTGGTTTCAATGCCGTAATTAAAGGTCTTAAATGCGCGAATAATTAAAACCCTTCGCTCTTTTCATGACACATTAACATATTTATGTATGAGTATGCAAAAATATACTTTATTTGTTATTATTTTTAGCCGGCGCTTTTATGCCCAGCAACCCATTATATTTAATACCATAGCACTGCAAGCAAAATTAAAGGATCTTCGTTCTTTTTTCTTGTGTGTGCGTGTGCTACAGAATGTTACACAAACAAACATTTCGCCATTAGCTGTTGGCACTGCCACAATTGCAACTTATGCAAGCATCTAAAATACGCGTATGTATGTGTGTATGGCACGCATAATGCCACATTCAGCTTGCCACATGATTAATCATTTGTGATTCAACATAGTTTATACGCTCACAAACATACCCATACATATCTCTTGCGTGCGCCGCACAATGCTAATTAGAGCATTGAATGTTCAACGCTAAACAAAGCAACCGTTTGAGCTTACACTCGGATTGAGGTCGCAACGATTAAAATGGATCTAATGCGTTATTGTTGTTTGTGTATCTTTGAATGCAAACTTCGTTGGTTAGCGGAGAAGCAGCAGGGGGTTTCATTATCATGGCCAAAGAGCGTTGCTCGGTCTGTTCGTTGGAATGCAGACCAAGCAAGCCACAGTTATCGCTCTGCGACAGATTCCTATGAATAAACAAATAGATACACCAGCTCATAAATATGCGCACTTCAACAAGGACAAAAAACAAAACACAAAATTCAAACAAGAAAAGCAACAGTAAAAGAAAAATATCGTTTAAATTTTGCCAAAAACAACAATGTGAATTTAATGATACGCAGCCGAGCACAAAAAAAGCAGAAAAGTTCAACGAAGGCCTTACTAAAAGGATACCCTGTATTTTATTTTTTTGCATGCTTTGAAATGCAGTTCATGAACTTTAACTTCTTTTTTCTTCGATTTGATGCTGTTGTGCTTTCAATACAAATATTTTCTTACATTCTTCAATGTTTTTAATTGAAACTTTCAAGAAACCTTTTTTTCCTTCAATTTACTCAACTCTCTAAAGCTCTGTTCACCCAAGTACAAAGTAAAATCGAATCTAGTCAGACAGAAAAAATACATATTGTGCATGTTCAAATTTAATTGCATTTCAAATGGCTATAATTAAAGCCAAGGTAAGGCATACAAATATACATATACAAAAGGAGCTTCATTTCTTTAACACAGCCAGAAACGATACTTTTGACAGACGGCTAGGTAGACAGACGGACAGATAGACAGAGAGACTGACGGGGCAAACCGACCGACTTGTAACCGGAAATTGTAAGCAACAGCCTTGAAGGGTGGCCGTGTGTGATACATACACATATATATATTTGTGTGTTTGTGTGTGCTCGTGAGAGAGAATTATTATCTTGTACTTGCCCATGTCAAAGACAATTTGCATCTAGAAGTGTTACAAAGGGCGAAGCGTTCGATAGCAGCAGACGACGACGACGACGTTGACTTTGACGACGATGGGCCTCTCCGTGGAGCGATGTCATTGAATTTTGTTGTTGCCGTTGCTACGAATTGTGTGGCACATACACAATAGCTTTAAGGTGCTGTGTGTGTGTCTACATTTTAATGGGGCAACAATGTGCCTCAGCTTGCATTGCTGTGTTGTTAGCTAGTAATTGAAAGCAATGGACACAAACGAAGGTATTCAAATAAATGGGCACCCAAAAAGAATTATTGAAAATGTATGTCCAAGGATTGCAGCAGCGTTGAAGAAACGAAAACATTGAAGATACAAGGTGAACGTCTGTGCTGCAGTAATATAATTGCATATGCAAGCTAAAAGAAATGGGTTGCCAGAGACGAGTAAAGTAATAAACTATTATTTATAGCTCTTAATTGAATTTTATTCACAACTAATTGATTTTGAATAGTATTTGAATATTGTTTAATATTCAATTATTCTCCTTTTCTTTCACATAAGCCATCTAATGTCTTCATATCAATATGTGCTTGGGGCATGGCCTTGAAAGCGGAAACGCATAACAAAGCTGTAATTAACATTTTCCCAATAGACCAAACACATAACACACACGAACACACATACATATTTAATCAACTGCGAGCGCGTGTCTTGAACAATGTATTGTGGTTCGTAGAGTGAAATTGCCTCCGGTTCTCATGCGACTGCCATATGCCACTCCGCCCATTTAATTGTGTGGCTTTTCACGCGTTTTTATGTGTTTCAATTTTCATTGAAGCACTAAAATTTGTCGTTCACAACACCAGCAAAGTCACAGTCGCAGTCACAGTCAACGTCATCCTCATCGTCGTCAATGTCAGCGTCGCAATGCTCGCACACATGGGGCATGGGGCATGGGGCATGGGTTGGCCCCTTATTCAGTTGGCTACCTTATAACATAATAATATCATAATACAGGCAAGCAGCACTGCGACAGCCGAGCTGGCTAATAAACACTTTTATAAAATTCTCAAATCGCACGTGTTGCGCTTGTCAAAAGGGGTTGCGTGTATGGATGGCACAATAAAATACCTAAGTGCATCACCATGTTCTCAGCAATACAAGAAAACACATGTGCTCATATAGTCTACGTATTTGTGTTTAGTGCATATATGGATAAATATATACATATATATATATACGCATTATATGAGTGTTACGTTATTTATGCTTTTAGGTTTTATCTGTACTCTGTGTGTATTAAGTAAGGTGTGCCGGCGACCATAAAAGCCAAACAGCCAGCAGTTGCAGTTGTGACATCGATAAGCTGCTGCTGCTGGTGTTGCTGGTGTTGCTGCCACACAGTCATTGCCAGTAAGAGCGCAGCTTCTGTGCCACATAAAAATGGCAATTTGACATGGCCACCAAGGCGAATGGGCGCGTGCACTTAGAGAAATAAGCAAGGCAGTACACTCTTTGCGAGAAAGGCAGCTTGTTTTATATTTTGTATACACATTAATATTCTTATTAATATTTAAACTAAAAATGTTTTATTTAATCGATTAAGCAACTGTTTCCATAAGTATAAATTATGTATCCTTGTTAGCGGACTATTATACCATATATATAGGAAAACATTTAAAACACGTCGCTATTGAATTTGTATTATACGACAGATTTAACGAAACAACCGAATAAATTATATTAATTTAGGACTAGGATTTTTTTTGTTAGTGTAAGGATTTTTGTATCAGCTAAGAAGCTGCTAGCTAATGAGCGTTATGAATGGTTGGTGAGTTGCCATTGCAAATTGGAGTCAGTGCACTTGAGAGGCAGGCATTCAAGCAATAAGGGGCCGGACCCTAACCAAAAGTGGCATTTTATTTATGATGTGCGACCTTCGAAAGAGTGCGCGCGCAGACCTCAACCAATGCCGCAGAGCCGCACGTTAAGGCCACTTGTGTGTGGCAGCGTTTATACGTCATGATATCCTTGCAGCAAAGAGTGGCAAGCAGCATCAAGCAGTAAACAGCCAGCTTCGAGACAAAGGCGAGCATTCAACGCAAAACAAAAGCTGCAAATTTTATGCTTAAACGCATGTCAATCTAAGGGTTAGCTGAGTAATTGAAACTTAAATAAACAAACTGCTGCTGCTGCTGCTGCAACATGTGTATGCCGCAGCGAGTGGCATGTGGCAACAGTAACGAGTGGCAGCAACAGCAGCGGGCTATGCGGCAAATGTTGAGTGGCAGCTGAAATTGCGCTTGATGTGCAGAATGAAGGCAGCTTGTGAATGAGCCTCACACACACACTTCCCTTTAAATCTTGCAACTGAGGTTCAAGTCCCAGCAGCAGCCACTTGTGCACAGTCTCATTACTGTAAACACAAACAAAACACAACATTTTTGCTACATGCTGCATGCTGCTGTTGTTTTTATTGCTGGCATTGGATTTAAACAAAAGATTGTCGTTCTTCTTTCATTTGCGGGGTTTTTTGTTTTTTTGTTTTGATGTTGTTGCCAGCCTATTACATATATTTATTTATTATTGCCTGCCATACTATTTGCTTAGCGTTGCTTCCAGCCTGCCTGCTTAGCAACATGTTTGGCAACACACACACATGTTGCGCAACATTTCCAGCGTGCTAATTTTGGAATCGCTTGCCGCCTACGTCACACATTATTATTTTTGGGTGTGTTATGCGCGGCAGTCTTCACAGCAGACAACCGAGGCAGGCAGCCAGCAAACAATTTTCAGTCGTTTGTCAACTTGTCCTAGGCACGTTTGCGACCGGCAGGCAAATTGTGTTGCGTGCGTAGCTTGTATCGCGTTTGTTCACTGGCCATTAAATTAGTTAATATACAATATAACAATACAATAACTAAACATCAGTGTTTATTCTTGCACTTGCAGAGCGCACACTTCCGGCAACTGCAACAGCTGGATGCACACGTCCAACAAATATATATTCAGCCAGGCAATTAGCTGAAAAGCCAGCAGCAGCGGCAACAGCAACAGCACAGAAAAACAATTTACAAATTCAATTCTGTGGATTGTAATCAGTGTAAAGTGAAAGAGACTGTGTCCGAGTTGAAAGCGCCATCCACATCAACAACAAATAACAATTAAAAGCCGGAAATTGAGTTTGTAAACTAAAAGCGTATCAAAGCAACTAGAACAACAACAGCAAAACAAAAATGTGCAAATCCGAAAAGTGCAAATCAAATGCAAATTTCAGTTCAAACAAACGACGCTAAGCGAGTGCCAAATCATATCTAACCAGCTGCGCTTCTTCGAGTGGCGGCAATTATAAAGCAAAACATTCAAACGCAAACATTCAAGGCAGACCGACGAGCCCACAGAGGCACATTAATAATTCACAATTGCTTCCCAATCGCCAACTGTAAACAATATCTGTGCTGCTCGCAGCTTGTAGCTTGTGTGAAGTTGAAGTGTTTATTGAATGTGCCGCAAATGTTGCCTGTCAGCGAGTGAAAGATATTGCCCGACCCAGGTCATGTTGCTGCCCCACCACCAATCTCCCAGCCGCCGCCGCCGCCTGTCATCCAACCACAACAACGACTCTCGCAAAATGACACAGCAGCCAGCAAAAGTGCACATAATCAGCACAGGACATGGCATTAGACAGTCGCAAAAGCTGCGCCACGATTCTCGATGGAACTCACCCCAAGCGACACGCGGTTGGATCGCGCTTGCTGTTTTTCTGATGCTTACGCTATCCACAACGGGTGAGTTGGCGTTTTGTTTAAACCAATTGATATAAATATTGTTGCTGACACATTGATCAAATTGGACAACTAGAGATTTATAATAGGACCAGTAATTAGTTTGTTAGAGATAATATGTCAAACTTTAATTTTCTATTGTTTTACTTAATTCCTATAATTTGAAAGTCATTTTGATAAATAAGTATTACCTTTGCTAAAAGAGACATAGGAAACAAACTCAAATTGTTTTTTATATATTTGTAATGAATAATTTTTATCAAATGACTATCGGATGCCAGTTGTCAACTATTCTTTATCAATATTTAAGACCACAGTTAAGTAAATTGCATCCATTTGCAACCAAACACCATGCTTTCCCCAATAGGCAGCCTTAGAAATTTTGCTTTTTTTTTGTTTTCTACAGCTTCTTAATTATATGGTAGTTGATGCATGCTATTGAGCTCACGAAGGGGTTTGAGTACCGGATCTAAAAGACAGACAGACAAACACACAGAGAGATGGGATGAAATTAAAAAGAATGTCACACTCTTAAGTGAAAACAATAAAAACAACTAGCTGGAAAAGTAGTGAAGTGGGCGAGCGCAGCAAATGACATTTGAAAGAAACACTTTTGCTATAATAAAATACAAATAAAACAACTACAACAAGAAAATGCAGGAGAAGAAGGAGAAGGAGACGATAGCGCGGCCACTTGATAGTATGGGCAAATGAGCCACACAATTGACGAAGTAGTCGAAATCCACTTGAGAGAAGGGTGACATTAAAAGCGGCAAACCATTAAAAGGATTGACAGCACTGTAAGCATAGCAATACGGGGAGGTGGTGCCAATGACAGGGAAAGAGAGAAAGAGAGAGAGAGCGACAGGCGTCGAAGTGCCATGGCAGGCAATCACTGAAGGGACAGAACAACGAAGCGAACGAATAAGTGATAGATAGATATAGACGGGGAATAAACGGCGGGCAACTGTCGATGGCATACCGTGAAGCAAGTCAAGAGCAAAATCGAAATAGAAGTCGAAATCAGAGCCCTATTAGAGTGCTTCACAGTGATTGTTGTTGTTTATGTTGTTACTGGTGCGCTAATGCTGATGCCGAATGTTTGTAAAATGTTTTTAGTTCTGTCGCTGCACTGAATCCAGCTTCTCCCAGCAAGCTGCTCATATACCGTTTGCACATTAGCATCGCAGTGACAAAATCATGTTTATTGCTCAGACAATAAAGGACAACAGCTGTGTAATGCGCTTTCACTTCAGAGCTACACACATCTAAATGAAAAAGGGTTCATAAGTATCAAAGTGTTAAACAGAATAATACTTCAACAATTGTATTCAAGAGGCAATTAAATGTTATCAATAAGCTCGCTTAAAGAGCTATTGCTTCAACGTTTTAAATATATATTTTATTTCACAATTTGCTAAAAAAAAAAAATCATTTGCATCTATACGAAACAAAACCGCAATTGTATGCGAAATTGATGATGTGCATATTTACGCTTACCGCACGCTAAGCGATTTATATTCGCATTCGTATTTTTAATCCAATTTTGGCCAAACAACAACAATAGCCAAACAATCAACTATAATTTGACAGAGCATTTTAGTCAGTTAAACGAAAATACAAATTGCTCACTGACATTGTCAGTGCTAGATTGCATATTTATGCGAAAAAAAACTTTACTATTTATATAAAAATGTATATGTGTGTGTTTGCAAAGCAATCAGAAAAACACAAATAACAAAATGGCGTTTTCAAAATGCTGTTGGCAAATATTATTTAATTTTAATTGCAAAATAATATTGACAGGCGGCTAACAAATTACAAATAAAATACGCCAAATTCACGCTGATGCGCACACGAGCCATAAATTTCAAATTCAACAAGCCTTTACAGATTCTAGAATGGGATTTTTGGTTAAAACTTGCGTTGGTCAAATGTTGCACGCGGTTTTTGTAGCAGCCAGTATGTCTGCCTCTCTGTCTGTGTTTGTTTATTATTAATGCAATTTGTAATCTAATGCTATTGTTGTTGTTGTTGTTGCCTGTTTGACATAGTATGAGAATGAGCTGGGTTATGGATTCGTATTTGGGTTTTCTGTTTGTCCATTGTCTGTTGCTTTTGTATCTTTGTTTGTCTTTGCCATAAAACGCAATTATCGCGCACCAACAAGCCGAACGCATCATAAGCACATTAATGCCAACACAAAATCAACTACACACACTCTCTCTCTCTCTCTCTCGTTCTCTCTCTCTCGCGCGACTAAATGCCAGCTTGAATTTTGAAAAGCTGCAAAAGTTGTCACCATCAACGCAGCATTTGCGCATTTTGTGTAGCCATAATTAACTTATTTTCTACATTAGCAACAGATTTTGTTTATTAACGCGTGTGCGCTTTTGCTTTTAGTAATGCCCACAATTCCACATCCTTACCCGCACCCGCACTCATAATAATTCTCATCCACGCCAGCCAGCCAGTTCCTAATCCAAGTGCCTTAATGTGTGCAGGGCCAACGGGGCGCATACTTATCTTTTTGCCATTGCTAGCGAGTTTATTTATTTTCTGTTTGTGGTTTGTTCAACAGCTGGAGGAAGAGGAGTGGGGCGCGGCTGGAGGTTTAATTCGTTTGTGTGTTGCCGGCATCGCATAATTTATTTATCATTAGCGCAATTCGGCAAAGCCGGAATGTTATGCGTATGTTGTGCTTGTGCGAGTGAGCGACACACCCTCATAGAGAGAAGATGCTGGCAAAAACAACAACGAGTTTGGTTAAATAGTTGAAATAATTTGGCCAATTAGTGCAATTGTGTGGCATGCCATAGGCAAATTTGAGCACAAAACACAAACTTGAAACACTTTAAATGGAATTTGAATTTGATTGAACGAAATTTCAATCGTTAATAAGAAAGAACTAACGCCACATGGTGCAAAAAATATTAAAAACCTCTCAATATGATTTAAAAAAAAGAAAAAATTGTATTTTTCAACATTCCCACTCTCGCTTGTCATGCTTTTTATACACACAACCATTGCTATTCTAATATTCACACTGATTTACTGGACCTCGTCCGATATTTATACGAACTCGCACTCTCGTACACGCAACCATCTGGAAATTCAATATTTCACGTTTAATTAAGCTGCAACAGCAATGAATAAAAAAGAACCACCAAAAAAGCAGCACAAAAATGTATACAACGCATAAGAATAAAATCACAACGACAAAATCGCAACTGCCACACAAAAATGTTTTGGCTGCCACTCGCAGAGCGCGCCAACCAAATAAATATGCAACAAAAATAACTCGTGGCAGCAGCAACAACAGCGGCAGCAACAGCGCCAGCAATGGTGCAAACAGTGTGAGAAATGCAGCAGCCGCAGCAAAAACGCCGTAAACTTTTAACAATTGCAAAAACACACACTCACACGCACACCACACACAACAAAATAAAGCGAAACAAAGGCAAAACACTAAAAACTACTGCGGGCAATAAATCTGAAACCGGTGGCGGAACGAACCAACTTTAACAAAAACAACAACAGCAAAAAACTATGGCATCAAACAGCTACAGTTACAGCTGCACAATTGTTGTCAGGGCGTTTGCATAAACACATTTACACACACACACACACACACACACACATACAATTACAACAGCAACAATTGAATGTGCCTGCTGCGTAAATAACTAATAAGGCTCTAGGATAAATTTCGAGCGTAATTTAGGAACTGGCAGCAACAAAAAATACAGCAAAGTTCAAACAAAAACAAAGTAAGCTGTGAGTTGAATAAAAACGACCATCCAGCAAATGAAATCATTGATCATGGCGTTTTTAGTGCATGTTTGCATCATGTTACTATAACTTAATTAAAATTATGATGGTTTTGTTTTTTGCATGGGGCTGAGTACAAATGCTGGTAACTGGCAAGTGGCAACTGTGCAACAAAAACGTTGCCAAAGCAAATGCGCTTTTTGCAATGTGTTGTGAATAAACAGACAGGCAGAGCAAAACAAAACTAACAAACAAACAGCAACATCAATTTATGCATAAATCAAATGGCACAAAAACAAAACCAAATTGTATGCTACTAGCAGGAAATGGATGCTTCCTCTAACACCCGAAGACCACCCACAACACACAACCCCTTTTGCGTATGCGTTAGGGTTGTACATAGATTGTAGTTAGCATAAATGAAATTTCCGAAAATAATTGTCGCTTATCTCAAAATTCAGACTCACAGATTTGTCTGGCATTGATGCTGGCTGCTCCTGGCTATATTTGAAATGAAAATGAGGTTTTGCAGAACTGTTGTTGCAACCAACAAAATGCAATTTCTTAAAGATATTATTTTTCTATGCTCTAATTCGCACAAATCGTTTTAAATAAATGTTTGAATTCGTCTGCCTGTTTTATCCTAGCTTTGTAGGTAAATTAGTGATACTCTGGCGTATTGCTTTTTCAATATATATAAAAATTTCAATACCTAAATGCCAAAAAAGCACTTTAATATCAAGTCATGCGTGTGTAGCTCAAGCGGTTATAACATACAGCAAATCGCCAAAGATACATTCAATCTAAAACGATTGAATGAAAATCGTTTTGGGGCGAAAACTTGTTGAGTGTGTGTGGTTTGGCTATCCGAACTGGAGAGATGCCATAAAACCTGCCCACAATCAAAAACAAGCACACAAGTGAACTACCGGGAGCAGCTAACTGCATTGGCTTTGGTCAGAACAAAGGTAAAATTTGAAAGGAGAGCGTTTTGCGAAAAACCTCGCAAAATATGAATGTCATGATATGGCTGCGACTTGCTTTGGTGTTGAGTTTCGTTTTTGTTTTAAGAGCTTTCTGCGTCCAATTGCTGTTTGCAGCAACTGCGGACAACAGCGGACAACAGTGGCAAACAGTGGGAAGCAGTACCAGTGGCAGCACAAATGGTCAAAAGTTCCATTAGTGTCAGGCCATGAATGCTATTTACAAGCAGTTCGCGATCCGGCATGTGAGATAAGAGCACCAGCGGGGCCGCATGGTAAAAATATAGAAAAAAAAAACGTAGGCAAAAAGTCGGCGCAGTCTGAAAACACAGCTAGCATCAATAGCAGTGCGCAAAGCGTATAGCTGCAAACTGAATATTGCCATCGATGCTGGCGTTGAGATAACAAAATGTTTTCCTATCCAGCCTCAATTGAGTCGTCGTCGTCGTTGCCGTTGTCGTCATCGTCATGCACTCGTTGCTGGCACATTGCGTATACGATAAGGGTACAAATGCAGGCAAGCAGTTAAAGAAAATAAAAAACAAGCCAAGTAAATACGAATGTGTACACAAGCTGTTCTCATGTACACATACACACACTCACACACACGAATACTTAAGCACATAAGTATAAAGGTATAAATGAGAAAAACGCGGGCAGGGTACATAGCAATGGGCAAACGAAAAACAAATAGCAAAAAAAAAGTAGAAAATATGTAATAATATGGAAATAAACTTGCGACTTGTATGCAGTGCAATGTCACCAGCATTCCTACATTCAGTTACACATAAATACATATGTATGTACATTCAGACAAACATATACATACATAGTTTTATGCATACACAAGGGTGTGTATATCTGTGTGCAGATTCCTTGCCTGCTTCATAATATTTACGCTGTTATCCTTTTTGTTTTATTTGCTTAGCGCTTCTGTGCAAAGAAGGACTATCGTGAGACAAACGACAAACGAGCAACACGAGAATTGTAGGAAAGGAGAGAAGGAGAGATAGAGTTTTGTGTGTTGTGAACGCACAGTTATGTCACATCATTATGATCATCATCATCATCATCCACTTTCAAGCCACTCATAGCATACAACATTCAGATTAAACTGTGTTACATATTATTTTTTCATTTAGCACATTTATTTTTGTCGTTGCTGTCGTTTTTGTTTACTTTGTGCGGGTGTCGCCTTGGAGTGTTACTTCAAGTTTGTTTTGCCAACACTCGTGTGCCGTCAGGATTTTGTTTTGCTAAATCGCAACTGCGTGGTCAAACTGTAGTAAGTAAATCTGCCAACACGCATTCAAATAAGGTTTATGTTTATATTTTTTCGATTAAATTCTATAACTGAGCAGCGTAAAAAAATGATTTCAACTGGCCAACCCTTTCTTTAAGCTTTAACAACTCATTTAGTTGTCAAACACACAAAGCATAATTAATTATTTATTGTCCTTTCATAACCCAAGCTATACACAAAGCCAGCATTTTAAGGTGTGTGTGAGATGCCTGCCAAGCCCATTGAATAAAGCCGAAGTAAACATTAAAAACGCTACATCTAAAAGCCAAATACACAACAGCAACAAATTATGTTGGCGTGAGCTGCGGTTCTGTCATTGCTGATGTGCTGTAGACATGAGATTAGGTGGTTGGGCTTGGCCAATGAGTAGTTTGGAGTGAATTAAATTGCACTCAACATTCTCTTGCTGTTTCCACTTCCACTTCCAGTGAAGCATAACTTTTTACAACAACCGCAACAATAACAATCATTGTAACCCTTAACTATCCATTAAGGTTTTTCAAACGTCGTTTTCGACGAGTGCGCTTTCTTTCTTAGATTTTGCAAGCCGAAAAGGATAATTACTTCCTACTTTAGTTTATGATTATAATTCAAGCTGCACTCTAAGTAAAGTGTATTTTGTAGCAACGGGCTTCAAGTGTTAAGCTGTATAAAAAGTTGTTATATTCAAATGATTTTTTAGTGTATCAAGTGTATGCTTTCATTCGGCTCTTAGCTATTAACGCTTTCTCTTTTTTGTTTAACAACTATTCACCCTTTTTCAGGATCCTCTAACAGGCAAAGAAGAGAAGCCACACTGCGACTTTTCTTTACAATTATTAATTTTTTTTTGTAAGCAAAGTATTAGTTTAGTTCTGGGCGTGTGTGGGGCTTTTGATTTATGGTTTCAAATGTTGCAAGCTGAGTTTTTTTATGTTAATTAAATTGCTTTGGCTTGCTAGTGAGTGTGGTCAGTTTGAGTGCAGGCTGGCCCCAACACCTTACTCTGATGTACACTCGAGTTACAAGTGTTTGCTTACATGTATGTATGTACATACATGTTGCACGCAAAGATTCATGCATACATACATATATCCATATGAGACGCAACTGTACAATGACCGGAGCTTGTTGCAACGTTCCGGCCACGTAGAGCAAACAAATGAACTGCAGCGGTGTTTATAGTGATTACAGCTGCCTGCTGTTGGTCTGGGCCTTAAATGCTGTTGACCCAGCCGAGTAGCAGCAGGAATGCAATGCTTATTAGAAATTCCATTATATGTGTAGCATACTTATGTGCGAACGTACGCTTCTTCATCCTCCTCTTCTTCTCACAGTGTCAACATAAGATGGCAACGAGGCAAGCAGGTGTTGTCTTTGTGCACGCCTCAATGGCAACAGGCACAGGGACACATACTACTACGCTTTTCCCGTTTGCTTCATTAACCCCTACAGACGCTATCCCATTTGTAGAGCGTTGTGCATGATAAATCTTTCAATATGTTGCTGCCTAGGCAGCATGCTACAACAGGAACGAAGTTGCCCGGGCAAACATGTCAAGTAGTAGCAACAATATTCATTTGAATTTGCAACAAAAGCCTATTAAATACCAAAACAATACACCATACACACACTCACTCACACACACACACTCCGAACACACTTTCAGAGCTTTGTAGACATTCATTATATTGGGTGCCCTTTCGTCTGTTTGTTTTTGACTCTCTCGCACGCGAACGAGTCTACAAAATATTATGCAGTGATAAATATGCCCACATTTCACATGTTTCAAACCAACCCTTCCTCTTGCCACACTCCCTGTGTCACAATCTGGTTTTATTTTCATTGCATGGCAGAGTTTAGTTTAAATGTAGGAGGAGAAGCGGAGTGACGTGCTGTGCCTGTGTACCATTCGATTGCCATGAAGCTGGTTTGTTTCCACAATGAATTCATACGAGCTGTCAATTGGGAGCGTGTGTGTGTGAGTGTGTTTGAATCTATTCAGGTTTTATATGTCTGTAAAGTAAATTAAATTTCTATAACATTTTATGGTTTCCAATTTTCGAAAATGCACTTAACAGATAATAATGAAAAATGACAATTCACAATTGAACGATTAGTAAAGTCAAAAGCTTATTTTTGATTTGCCTTCAGTTGGTTTCGATATGTTTGACATTGAAAAGGCGTGCTTAAAACTTTAGCATTCCAATGCCCTTTAACGTAATTGAGCTGAAAGGTTTGCGAAAAGTACATTTTGTCCGTGCCAATCGATCAATTTAGTTGATTTTTAGTTTATTTTATTGGCCCCCAGCGCAAACACAAAAATAACAACCAGCTTTGGCCCTCCTACCCATATAAGCAAGTTTGAAAAAAAAGTTTGGCCAGCAACTACTACAAGTAGAAAAGACAGCCCTGGTCCACCAAAAAAATAAAGGAGAAAAAATTGAACAAAAATATTGGTATCTAACTTTTCAATTTAGTATCACTTGCGGTTTTAACGAACCTGAAGCTGGGCATCGTTGCTTCCATCGAACCGAATGCACTCCAACATGATTGAAAAACAATAAACAAAGCAAAGACCGAATAAACTGCCTTGATGCCAGAGTCGGTTGCAGTATGAAAAGAAGAAACTGTGGTGGAGAATGGCGTGAAAACTGTTCACTCTGGACAGACGATGAGTGCGTCCAGGGGATATTCAAAGGCTAGAGGGCAAGGAAACCACAATAACAAACGCAAACAGCACTGATACTGAAAAATACTAGCTTAATGGACACAGCAGTGAATTCGCGAGAAAAGTTACGATCCAGAGTTTTGGGAGAAGTGGTGCGGCATTGCGGGTTACCTTGTTGTACTGTACTTGTAAACAAATCTCAAAAGGATAAGGGCATTGCACTTGTAAGCGAGCACTTAGTCGAATCGAGTAAATATGTAAGTTTTGTACAAAACTTTCCTAGCGCCATGCACCTTGGACCATGCGCCATACTTTGTGTACAAGTTCTCATATGTGTGTGTGTGTGTGTGTGTGCATATTTAGAGACTTTGTTTGGCTTTTTGTACACGGCGCCTTGCTGTTTGATATGATTTCATGCAGCACTTTCCAACCAACCAAACACTAACAAGCAAAACTTTTTCATAGCAATAAGCAAGAGTTTGTGGTTGAAACTGCTTGGTTGAAACTCCTTGTTGTGTTTGCGGGATTCAACTGCACTTTGCACAATTTCAATTATCAAACAAACTGCTACGCTCCACACATTTTCGATTTTCGTTCGCAAATATTTGTTCCGCATGCTTTAAGCTGAACTTCAGTTGGGGCAATTATGTCGTTGTTGGCCAATTATGTGACCAGTTGCTCAGTAGGGTAAAGGTGTTAAAATGAAAAGATGTTTGCAGTAACATAATGTAAGCCATGCATACCATTACAAGCGAATGCAGACCCTGTCTCGATATGCAAAGAACTCCCAATGGTAATTTATAACACGCAGCTGGTGAATCACCAACAACAGCAACATAAAAAGTAAAAAGTAAAAAATAAAACGAAAACAATTTCATTTTATATACCTCGCGAGAGATTTACGCACGCACACACACCCCCACAACCACACCAACACTCAAAGAGCGGTCTCGATTGAGAGGCGCGTTCTCGAAGGGACCTTGGCAAAGCCGCAAATGATGTGCCATTATTCTTAAGGGTACTGCCGCATGAAATGTGACCCAAATAAGATATAAAAATGAGTAAGAATTTTTGAGTGCCTTGTTAGGCAATGTCTCAACGCTTGTAAACAGCCAAGTGGCTTCCTTTTTAGCCCCCTGAATTATGCTACGTATTTGTTGACAAACGACTTTCAAATGGGCGGCCATAAAGCTGCCGGAAATTGGCGTTGATTGTTTGCCAATTAATAAAACTCAGATTTGAAAGTGCACGGCGAATCTAACCTTGACTTAAGCTGCTGTAAAATCGTCTTTATAGTTTTTTAAATATCATTAATCGTTCTAAAGCCATGAGCTTTACTTGGACTTACTCACAATTAATTACTACCGGGCCAGCAGCTGAACTGCCAACAAATTTAATACTAAAACAAAAATTCGGAAGAAAAAAATATGTATTTCAAATATATTTGTTTTAAGAAACTCCTTTATCATTCTGTTTGACAATATTTAAATAATATTATTGTTGGTCTCTTTCCGATACGAATACAATAAATTTGCAATCGCATAGTTTTATATTGTTATGTTTTTTCAATTTCAGAGTTGGTCGAATGCGCGCTGCGCAATGTTAATTTAATCATTGAACCACCGGCGGTGCGACAGGGTCAGCATGTGGTGCTGCGTTGCATGTATGATCTGGATGGTGCGCCGCTTTATTCGGCCAAGTTCTATCGCGGTCAATTGGAGTTTTACCGCTACACACCCGGCGAGTTCCCCAACACAAAGGTGTTTCCTTTTCCCGGCATACACGTTGACGTAAGTATTGCACCAAAAAATGAAAGCCTACAAACACTTTTCGACGGAGGAATCTTGTGGGTGTTGGTTGGGTTGTGCAGCTGCAGGAATTGGAAAAAAAGGGCAACACATTTTTTGGTCCGCCCTTCACAAAGGGTTTTTTTAAAGCATCCGCAACTTTGGCAGCTTGTTAACGTTGAATGCAAATGCAGCTGGTGGCCGATCCGTCGAACTACCTTGTTGTTGTCAGGGTTTGACCAGGAGCTCGGCATCTGGCGGGCTGGGCCTAGGGTAACTTTGGCTTTGGCGTCACTTCGTCGCCCTTAATTGCGCGCACACTGCATTTATTTATATTGTATATTTTATAACTTTTTCGCCTCATGCATATTCAGTTTGGCAGTTTTATTGTTATTGGCGGGTATTCAAAAAAGAGCCAGTTCATGCCAAGACACCTGCAACACCAGCAACGGCAATGAAGGCACCTACCTCCATGCCTTGCAGCCAGTCAGGCAGCCACGAATGCCACGAAGCTATCGGTGAGCGGCTATCTGCAAAATATTTTCATTTAAATTTTTGTGTGTGCAGTGTCGAGAAATTTTTGGTCCTCCCCTTTTACGCGATCTGACGCAACACTATAGCCAACGCCTCCCACCTCAAACGGTGTCCCGAGTGCCGAGTCGGATGATTTTGCTTTGGCTAGATTATTGAAAAAGTTTTCATCCAGCTGGAGGCTGACGACGACGACGACGGCTGGAGGCTGGTCAGGGGATGTCAGTGGAAATTGTTGTTGTCCCGATAAAGTTGCACTGAATCTGTCCAAATATTTCATCAGGCTATTGAGTTTGTGCCAGCGAGTTTATCTTTAGTTTTTGTCGTCCTAAAAACTTTTTCTTAGTTGCGAGTTTATACATATATATACTATAAATATATATATATATAGGTTTTTTTCTACCGTATTTTTCTTATTATTTTTATTTGCGATGTGCTTTGGGTATTGTAGCTGTTTTAATATAGTTAAGTGCACTTTATTGTCATCACTGTTTGGCAAGATAACATTTATAACAACTTGGCACGCCAATGGCTTATACAAATATGTTTATATCTATGCATTTGTAAGCTGTGTTTTAACTCTATAAGTATGTGTAATTTCTTTTATTAGGTTACCAGCTCAAATGCTACCCAAGTACTCATACGCAATGTGGGCTTTGGCTTATCCGGAAACTTTTCATGTGAGGTGACAGCAGATGCACCGCTTTTCTCCACAGCAACTGCATTGGGAATAATGCAAGTTGTCGGTAAGTCACATATCCCTTTTACCAAACACTAACCAACTAAAACTGATATCAACTAATCAAACTATGTTGGACAAATAAAGCTAGTTGACCTTAAGTCTGAATTAAGTCCAACCTGTAGATGTTAAAGAAAAACTTTTAACCAAGCGGCAAAGGCAATATGCAGCAGCTGCTTAAACCGTTTTAAAAGTTTTTATGGGGCCAAGCAACTTGTGTTGAAAATTGCGTCATTAACAGGCTATTCCTCGAGCCAGATAAACGTATTTTGGTGTTGAGGTGAGTGTTCAAAGGTTGTCTGGGGCCCATTTTGTTAGTCTTTAATGGCCTTATGCGTTATTTAAATAAGAATGCGATAGTGCGTTCAGAATTAGAAATTTAATCAGTATGCCAGATTCATGGAGGGCCATAAATGAGAGCAATAGAATTGTTTAGTTTTTCATTGGGTAATGGAAGCTCGCATAATAACAATAGTAATCACAGCTTTAAGTATGCAAGGAGAATAAAGAGAGAAAGGGAGACAGAGAGGAAGATAGTCAATAAAAGCCAACAACAATTGGCACTGCATCTGTTTACTACTTTAACTGGGTCGATAGCTCATAAATGGCACGCACATATCCAGGCATCCACTGTGCGTATGCGTAATCTCTAGGCTAGGCTAAGGGTATGGTCCACCTACAGCTGGAGCAGCAGGAGCATCGCAAGCAACAGCATCTCTTCGCAGTTAATCTTTATATTCGTTTCGCATTAAATATTCGAGTTATTCGCTCTGACAGCTCAATTCTGCTACAGTCGCTGATTTTTATGCCACTTGCCGCACAATTTTCTCCTCGACCCAATCTCGTGAGTTACTGTGTTCGTATGATTGAGCACTTACCACCGATGGCTGGCTTGGCGTATGTTTGTCTGTATAGCGTTGATGGCTGCTACACTCACAGAAACAAAATCTAATTCACATGGCTTTTAGATATATGGAATGATTTTTCTTATGACTTGTTAGCCCGGTCTTATGTTTGGGATCGAGTTTTTTGCTGTGTGTAGTATGCTGTTTGGCGCTGCTTGCTTATTGCCTGGCATTAAAGATTCAGAGGTGCGCGCGTCTGGCGCGTAACTGGATGCTTTTATTAAATTGCCATTACCTCAACGTCTAAAATGGTCTGGTCGTTCGGTCGTCTTGGCCTGCTGTGACCCGGCTGCCGCGTTGCTGTATGTGCTCAATATATTTAACGCCGCATTTAGCTCGCTTAATTGGCCGCTTTTGCTTAACTGGCATCAAGGGATTAAAGCTTTGATCAAGCATTTGCTTAAAATTCATGAGGTTAGCAACCGCTTCGGGGCGCTTCAAGGACGTCTGATGCGGCCTGCTGCTTTAGTTATTCAAGTTTCATTAAACGCCGAGCCTTTTAATTGGTTGCGTGCGTTTTGTTACTGTTTGATGTGGTGTTGTTTGTTTCTGTGTTTCTGTGTTTCTTGCTTTTGTTGTTGCTCCTCTACAGACATCAATATGAGATTAGCCAGCTCGCCTGACACGCTGACAGAGCGCTGTTTGGGCTTGGAAAAGTCAAGCACGTGTAAAGTGTTAGGGCGTGTGTTTTGTGCTGCTGTTGCTGCTGAACATGTCATATTGTACAGCTAAGCATTTGAGGCTTATAATGTCGTCGACATTAAGACCCCAATAACTTGCGGGCTAAACAATAAATTTCTGCAGCGCCATCAGAAACATATTGTCCGTGTGCCTTGTGTTCAAGTAAACTTACAAAACACAAGCTTTAAGAGATAACAACAAAAGTAGGTTAATATAGGAAGATATTACAAGAGGTATGTGGAATCACCATAGAATGTGTAAATAACAATAGAAAATCCAAAATAGGAATAGCATCATACTTAGTTCCCAGTCTGGACAGCAACTTATGTTCGTTATGTTCGCAGACGATGAGCACGTGCTGATACAATGCAGGCATATGCTATTGCTATTGTTTTAAACCAACAAAAAACGAGATTCTTAGTAAAGTTTTTTCAATTGAATTGTTCAGACCATCAATCGATCTCAGCTTATGTGTATAGCTTGTCCATATCAAGCTTCAAGTGGCAGACCAGCTTTCTTAAATATACTAATCGAAGCTTGTACAAAAATCTCTCGTTCATGTATTTCGTTTCTGCTGGAGAAGTTAAAGATAGTAAAACTAAACTACGTTCTGTCATTCACTTTAATTTTATTGATTTTCTGCCTGTATCTGTTATCTGTGCTTTCAGCTTCTTTTTGCTTCCGCTGCTCTGACATTTGTGGTCACTTATGTTTTATGCATTTCCGTTTCCGTTCACTAACGCTCACTTATTCATTAATGCAGTAGCAGCGGCAGAAACAGAAGCAGCAGCAGCAGCAGCAGCAGCACCTCCTTTTATTCATGTGACGTCTTATCCTTGGTGCAAATAATTCTGAGGTTTAATCGTGTGTTAATGAGCTCAAGTGGCAATCAGATTGCGGGCCATGACGCCAACACAAAAGGACGAAGGCTGAACTAAAATGCGATTGCGTCTCGTGACTTTCGCCTTTACAAATAAAATAAACACTTTGTCCTTGCGTTTCTTATGGTAAAGAGCAACCGCCATTTGGCTGGCACCTAAACAAAATGTCGTACTCGACGTCTTTGCTGGCTTTTGAATGCCAAGGCAAGAAGTCTCTGCAAAGTTATGCTAATTCACGCTTTCATTAAGTCACAATGCCACACCACGGCCTCTGCTGCCACAGCAGGCGACCCAAAATGCCATGCAAGTTTGTATGTAGATAGTTGGCAAACATTTGCCGGGCTTAAACTTTAATAACTTAATGACATAAGTCAAGCAGGGATTGAGCACACCGGAGGTGGAGGTGGTCCAAGTGTAAAGTAGGCTGGTCAGCTGGTAAATTAAACTTCAAGCTGGCCCTCGCTCCAGCTGACCCTCGTTATGTGAAGCCCTTTTCCGACATCGCAAAACTCAAAGAAAAAGGTCAAAATCTGGCCAAAAAAAAAAAAACCCCAAAGTAATAGTTTGGAGCGATGGCGCACAGTCTCAGTATCTGTGTTTGTGGGTTTCAGAATTAGAAAGAGAGTTGCCTTGAGCTATGTGCAGCATAGGGACGCCGTGGAGCACCCGAGTTGCTGTTGCCTTCGACTTTGCCTTTGCCTTTACCGTCTTTGTCATGGAAATTACTTTCTTCATTAGTTACTTTTGTTGCTGTTGCTTGTGACTTTGACTTTGCTTTCGGCTGACTTAATTAAAAAGTTGAGCTTGACGACGCCCACTTGGCTAGAGCGGTTGCTGCTGCTCAAAGAATCGGACTAGTTTGGGCGCCACTGCAGCACCAACTTATGCGTCTGACCGAAGGAACTTTACAAAACTTTATACTACTATATGTTCGAGACATATATTTGTGGGTTTTCCAAGACCCATGCAAGAAATCTTTTGAAATTTTTTTATATTCAGATGTAACATTTCGTTGATATACTTATATTCCCATATATATTTTTTTAGAACTACCCGACAAACGTCCCACACTTTATACAGAGCATACACGCTATGAGCCCGGTGATGTTCTGCGGGCCAATTGCAGCACGCCGCCATCTAGACCACGAGTCGAGCTCAAGTTTACCATTAACAACAT
Organism: Scaptomyza flava; assembly: GCA_030179655.1. NCBI lineage: Eukaryota > Metazoa > Arthropoda > Insecta > Diptera > Drosophilidae > Scaptomyza > Scaptomyza flava. Next base: position 22,755,057 of record JARNME010000012.1, read on the forward strand.
GGTGGTAAGTACCGTAACTCTTGTAAATTTATCAAAACATGCATATATAATATTATGTATATAAATATATTTATTTGTGACTTACCATCAACGGGGGAAGAGCAGTTGGGAAAGAAATCCACTTTGAGTTTAGTTTTGTCTGGAAGCAAAAAGAAAAAAATACATGAAAGTAATAAAAAATCGAATGGGATGAAGAGAGAGAGAGAGAGAGAGAGAAGGAAATCTGACAGCGGGTCAGCGATTATTAATGTTCAAAGCTGTTGAATCCTTTTGAAGTTGAGGTCTATTTCGATGAGAAATGGAAATGGAAAAATCTGCCAATGTTTAAAGGGAGCAAAGAGGGGAGAAACAGCAGTGCATGGAACTTTCTCTACCTCTACCTCTAAGCTTGCCTTTGTTCGTACGCCAACATGGCGTATGCGCAATTTTACACCCTGCCAGCTAGCGTACACATTGTCATGTGTATTAACAATGAATGCAGCGCAGCTGTGGCCGCCTCCTTGTCATTTGGTAACACTGGTGAAAACCGGATTTTCTATGCGGCCGCAGCAAACATTACCAAGCACCCAAGCTCCTTTGTAAAAGTCCCAGCCTTCAGGCCTTCAAATCCCCCTATTCCCTAGCATCCCCTCATTGCATTTGGGCCTGTGCAGATGCTCGCCTGTGTTGGCTGTCATTTTGTGGTAAATTCTGACTTTTGGTTTTTCTTCCGACAACGACGCTGGCAAGCTGGCAAGCTGTCAAAGCGAAAAAGATTTTTACTCAACCATTTTATGAATATGCAAGCCTCATGCGTCACACTGTATTCGCTGCTGCTGCTGCTGCTTGCAAACACAAGCCCACCTTTAACTGTTGTCCACCTTTAACTGAAGACGACGACGACGACGAGCAACGAAGTAAGCCAAGATGTCAAGTGCAGTTAAATGGATGACTTAAAGTGCTTGTTATCAGCGCTTGCAGCAATCCAAAGTGGAGGAGTCCATAAGTGCTTGCATATCGGTAGTCTGATTTTCAATAATAAAATCGATTGCTGCGTCGTTAGGGAAGCATAATTGTAGCATCACTTGTGGATGTACTTTCAAATTATTTAGCATGAGTTGCACAAAGAGCTGAGCTGCATTCCACAATGCAGAATACTAGATGAGCTTCACTTGGAGATAGTACTTTTAATATGATTGATGGCTCAGCTTGTTTTTCGTTCAATTTTTGTAATTCAATTACGCAATATTGTTAAGAAAATGCTTTATAATTTATTTTTTATATATTCACAAGACACAACGAACCCCACGAAGAAATAACTCAATATTATCTGGTTGCTTTCGGCTTCATGGCTTTTTGGCGTGTTGCCTTTGATGGCGTTTTCAAAGTGTTGTCATGCCTTTGAAAAATGGTTGCCACATTCCTTTAGTTCAGCTACCATGCGCACATTAAACATGATAAATGAATTCAAATCATTTGCACCGCAATAACTCGCAACGCGCCGCATGAGCAAAACTCTTTCAAATGCTAGGACCAACAACAAGAAGAACAACAATAATATCAAAAGCACTGTCGTTGTTGTTGTTTGAAAATGAAATGATAGCTTATCGGGAAACGGCAAGTAAGGGTAGAAAACATGGTTGTAGCTAGCACTTTTTGGGCAAGTGCCATTGCGATTGGTATTGGTATTGGTATTGGTAATGGTATTGGCTTTGCCAATACTAAGGAAGGCAACAAACCGTACGCAAACGTGGCAGACGTTGACTAAAATTGAGTAGAAAACGATACCGCAGTAGGAGGAAGATATATTGCAATTGCCGATCACAGGAAACAAATGAATATTTCATGCTGTGCAAATCAACATAAGGCGGCAACGGAAGGAAGAGGCAAACACACACTTACACTAACATATTTCACATGCCTTAGCACCAGCACCAGCACCAGCACCAGCAACAACAGCAGTAACTTCACAGCAGCAACAAAGTTTACGTTTGAAGGTAACCTGCCCCAGGAGAAGTAATGCCAGCCAGGCGGCATCTGGAGCCGTTGCTGAACTTTATGTTGACAAAGTTTTTTGCGGTAAAAAGCCACATCAGTAATTTGCAGAGAACAGCATGCACACACACACACACACACACACACACACACCATGCACATACAATCACACTAATACACCCCAGAGCCATGACATATGTGGCCTGGTTTTAGGGGATGTGTACTGTGGCTTCGTTTTCGGCTGGCTGCTTCCGCCGGGCTAGGCATTAATCATTTGGCATGTAAATTGCCAATTAATAACTGCTGCATGTCATTTGGCATTCGGCTTCAAAATGTTACGCAAATTTTGCCGGCAGGCAGCCGAAACGAAACGGATTGTTAGTTAAGGTTGAGTTGAACAAGCGATGAGAGACAGATGAAAGAGAGCTTCTTGAGGTCAACGAACTTTTAAAACATTTGCCAAGTGCTAGGCGCATTCGCATGGAGCCCTTAATGAAGACAAATAGCACTTTAGCCCTGCCAAATTTAGCGGAAAATTGAAAAAGGGCTGTATTCCATTCCATGCGCCAAAGTTCTTGGCAGCAGCCCCAAGATATTGCAGTGCCATCCACAATTTATATGCTATCGATATTTGCTTGCAATGCATTGCAAATTGTACACAATACATGAGAGCAGGACATACTGTAAAATATAGTTATTGTTAAGTATAAGCAAAAGTATTTGAATGCCCCTTCTATTTATCAGAGATTTTTGTGGTGACTCTTTGGCATTTTATTTATTTCTTTTTTTGTTAAAAGCAAAAAAAAGAAAGCTCTACAGACAACAGCATTATTGATTGGACTACAAAAGTAACATTTATCAATGGCAGTAATATTTAATTTGTTCCCAACTGTAAAATACTGCACTAAACTTAAGCATAAATTCTTGACCAACATAGGATTATGGTTGTTAAAATTTCATACCAAAAGCCTTTGAGAATATATTAGGAGTTTCGTTTTGTTTGTGTATTATCAAAGCACTTTTGCAATGAAATGTAAAACACTAACAATTCACACAGCTTTGTGCCCACGCCTTATAGTCTCTTAACACATTGTGTCTTTGTCTGTTTTGGGGAACTTAAAAGCACTGTTTCTCATAGCAAATGCACAAAACTGTTAAAAATATATAATGTTCTCTTTTTTTTTTTTGCTTGCACAACATAAGCAGCATGCAAAAACTATGTGTGTGTGTGTGCTTTTTGGCATGCGCATAAATAAAAATTATTTATATAAGCGCAAATCCTTACCCACACACACACACACACACATGGGCAGTGAGCGTGTCCACACACACTTAAAAGAAAAAAGATAGTGGGATAAAAACACAAATACAGAAACAGAGTGAGAGATACAGGGAAAAAGGAAAGGACAACTAGACGGGGGCCAGCGTCAAAAATTTCAGTCCTGGCTACAATTTTACAGTGAATTGCACTAAATAACTGCTATTAAGCATAAAAGCTGTTCTCGCATGAAGGAGCTGCTGGCAGCATTTAAGCTAAATGCAAGTTTAAGCATCTTGAAGCTTGCGCAAATAAAGTGGACTTACGCAGCACCAAGGATAGAAACACAAACACAAACACAGGCACTCACAAAGAGAAACTCGGACACGGACATATACAGTACACTCGACAAAAAGCGATGTGATATGGTCAAAATTCTTCAAATGTATTTCCTTCCCAACTATTTGCGTTTCGTTGCGGTTTTTATGTAAAGAAAAATATAGTTTGTTATTGAAATGTTTTTTGCGAGTGCAGTTTAAGAGCAGTTTAAGAAACACTAATGCAAACGCATTGCAAATAAAAGGCTCAAAATGGCGCTTATGTGTGGAAAGAAAGCCAAGTTGAAAAACTGGCAAAACTTTCATCAATGTGTCTGTCGTCTGGCGCATTTGAGCTGCATGTCCTGCCAGCATATGTTCCAGCATTGCCATCTCCATCTCTTTATATCCTTTTGCCACTAATGTGCGCAATTGTGCGACGCTTCCTGCGTCTTGGGTGAATTTTTGTTTGTCTTGTACTCTAGACGCCGCCGTTTCCCGTTTCCCGCCTGCCGCTTGCCGCTTGCTTTTTGCTGCATTACATTAACACAGATAAAGTTCCTTGATACATAATTTCCATGCATACACAAATAGCCGCCAGGCTGAGCTGCTGCTGGCTGCTGGCTGCTTTCTGCTGCACATGTGGCCTCTCTCTTTTCGAGTCTTCTCTTGGCCTCTTCTTGCATGCTGTGCCAACTTGCAAATGGCGACAAGATGCTAGCTGGCAAAAAGTTTTTGCTTGTCCAGAAAGCAAACAAAAGTATTACGAGTACCGGGACTAAACGTTGCCAAATGTTGTCGCTGTCGTTGTTTTAGTTCTTTTCGATGTTGTTGCTGTTGTTGTTGTCGCCTTAAAATATGCAAATGCATTTGCGAGCGCAGAATAAATAGGCGCAGTGCTCAACTCTGTCACAATCTCTTTTCCAGTTTAACCCTTTTCTTGTTTTCTTTCTCTCCGACAGATCACAAATGCCGAGACCCAGTTTATTCGCACAATTGATAATCTGATTGCCTCACGCATCTCGTTGAAGTTGCAGCTGCAGGGCGTCCACTTCTCTAGCGTCAATCCGGCCATTTATAACAATGTATATGGCTTGAATTCGGTTTATGGCCATGGCGCACCCATGTATGCGCCCAATCCGGGCGGCTTGGTACTGCGCTGCACTGCACAAATCGGAGACCTGTATCAGGAGTACAAGGAAGTTGAATTGGGCACACCGCAAAAGGATCCGGTGCCAGCACGTGGTAAGTTTAGCTACTCTGTATGTGCGTTCCAAACTAATTACACAATAATAATATATTTGGCTTCCGTTTCCGTTTATGGCATCCCTTTCTCTCTCTATGTCTGTGTCTTTCTGTCTTTCTTCTACTGTCTTTGTTTTTTTGTTTGAATTCTTCCTGTTTCCGGCTGCAGTTACGCTCTCATCCGGCTCGAGCATGAAAAACTTCTTCAGCACGTATTTCTCCACATCGGCGGCATCTCGACGCGTCGGCGGTGGCGTCCACTTGGCGCCCATTACAATAGCGCTAGCAGCATTTCTAGTCAGCGGTGGCGCCCTTCTCAGCCATATGGTTTGCGAGCTCGTTACGCAGCTCATTCGCATTGATGCCCGCCCAGCTAATTCTGCAGCTATCGTGCATTCCAAGTATACGAAGAATCATCGTCGTCCTCTGTCCACGTTGCCCAGCCTGCAAGGCGCCAATGCAGCGGCTGGCGTGGCCAGCTCGGAGATAATTAGCTTGGGAATGAACTGTGGGCAGCAGCAACTCCATGCATGTGTTACAGATTAGTTTAATTGTTAAGTAACTAAGTTTAAATATATTTTGCATGCTAATTTATTAAACTAAGTGCGTATGTGTAGTCAAAAATCATTTAATTTGTTTAACGGCGTTGATTACTTCATATGAATATTGGTTTGCTTGAATTGATTTGTTATCATGATTTGATAGCTTTTAAATGAACTCGACATTATTCGATGTGGTGTCTCAAACTAGCGAGCTAAAAAACCAAAGTACTTTTAAGCAAACCATTTGAATTTAGCAAAGTAAAAACAAAGTAAAACAGAGAAGAGAAACCCCCAAAAGCCAGAAGATGAAACCATGCATCCATTCAATAAAATGAAACATGAATTCAATGTAAAACAAGAAAAACAAATCTATTTATTAAATGTGCAAAAATTTAAAGAGAAATACAAAAAACCAAAAGGTATGTGTTGAAAATAATATATAAATGAAACCAATATGGAGAAACCAAAGAAGATAAACTGTGTAAAATATAATTAACAAATGCATTAATTAATTATAAATTAAATCTACTCGTAAAATGATCGCCTTGTGAGGGCATATTGTAAATGGTGGTGAAATTGAATAAAAAATAAAGAAAAACAGTGTTAATTTTAAAAAATACAAATACACCGAGTCTTTAATTTCATTGTGTAGCTTACAGGAACCCAAGTTTCATCAAAAATTGAATATTGTGTTGCTGCAACTCGTTCAACCGACATCGAAATCGGCATTTTTCAATTCAACAAACTTTCTACTGTTGATTTTTGGCGTTAAGAAATCTTTGCCCAACATTCTAGGCAACAAAGGCTGCCAGCATCACAGTGACTGCTCCCTGCTTATTGTCTGCATTCGGCAAAAGTGTGAAAAAGAAAATAGTTCCCTCTACGCAGCGGAAGAGCTAAAGGAAAAATGCATGCACATTGTACAATAAAGAATACAAGGAATCTAGTTCATGTTTCTTAGTTGGCGTTTCCGTTATATTCTGCATGCGCATTTTGAACTTATTATTTTGTGTTCAGTTTCTTTGCAAAATTATTGAAGCGCGCCCAGCTATTTCTTTCTTCGTTGCAGACAAAAGCTGCAAGGGTTCCATCTGTGTACAAGCTTCAGCATGACTGAAAATGTTACCAAAGTAATGGGGGTCCTTGACTCGAACTATTTTGCTATCCAAAATAATTACAATGAAAGATTATAACAACAAATGTAACTTGTAAACAACGTCGACTGCATTTGAGTTTGAATGCAAAATACTATTGCACAAGTGTAGCAATAATCCATTGCGGAAACTCAAACAAAAATATAGCTTCAATTGCTAATGAAATACTCAGGTATTGTTTGCTCCTTCAGGCTTCACTTGAACCTCAAAAATAGTTTGTTATTTGAAATAAATTTATGATGCATACTTTAATTTATTTCTAATGAGGATACCAAATTAAGGAGATAGTCAGGAATAGCACAGCAGAGAATAAAACATAAATTCACATGCCATATATGTTTTAGCTAACAAAAAAAGTGAATAATCGTTCTTGGTATAAGGTATTTGGTTTATTTTGAAATGTATTTGTATTTTATGGCCTTTGAATGTGGAAATAAATTGCCTTTCTTTAATGAATTAGAAATTTAAAACACTGAAGAGACAAACTTGGCTTTCCTGTTCAAGTAACTGAGGTTGAATATTTTCAATCGAGCCTTCTCTCCATTTACGATTTAATGCTTTCTCTCTGGTTTGTTTTGTGGTCAACGTATTATTTATAGCCATATGCTGTTCATATCAATCAATAAGAGATACTGGTTTTGTTCCTCAACTACAATCATTAAGAGACAGCAAACATTTCACCGAGCTGTTGTGACTGTGTTCTCTATCAGAATTTAATGAATGTATTACGTTTGGTTCTGTGAAGTAAAAAAACAGCGCCATGTGTGCTGAAACTAATGTTCACTTTGAAAGAAGAAAGCAGATAGCGAGCATGCCCGGCCAGAAGATGTGCATTAACCCTTGCTTCAATTGCGCTTCCTAATAGAAAGCAAACATTTAGTAAAAGGTTTATCTGCTTGTTTTGTAAAATATTATACAGATAATTCTTCCATTTTAACAACAATTGTATTTACATTTGTAATTTAGGAAATTTTAGGGGTTTATGTTTTGTTTGTTTGTTTACCTTTTGTACAATGCACAAACCAAATCTTTCGGTAATACTATCACCATTGGTCATTAATGTGCCGCTGACAACATGCAACTGTGAGATATATGTATATGTATATCCACGTAAAAATAATATTTATCTCTCACCCCCTCTCTCATCCACTCTTTTTGTATGTGTACCGAGTGCAACTTCATTATCCCTAATTAGTTTTCGGTTCCATGCGACAACAGTTTGTTGATATGTGCCACCGACAACCAGCTAACGTGCCACAACCATACAAATAGTACAACTGGAGGTGCAGTACTGCTGCCGTGGCGCAGCCAAAACAGAATGATGCAGTGCTTCTAATTGAAGTCAGCTTATTTGCATTTTCATGTCATTTTGCAGTCGTCTGTTGCAAGTTTCCCGTTGGCAACATGAAAAAGGCATGTTGTTTCTGGACACATGTGTCTGTGTGTGTGTGGAGTGATGTCCTTTGGAGGCAGCCAGCTTATTTATGTATGTAAAATTAGCGAAGAGCAAAACGTGTTCTTTGCAGTGTTGTTCGATGAATGGTAATTTCGCTTGCCTGATATTGGTATTTAATTTCGGACTGGTCAATGCTGCTCACCGCTCAATGCTGTTGCTGCAATCAATTAGCTACGCGCATTGAATTACAAATTGCTTAGTTTATGATGTTTTTCAGTGGCCGCAACCTGTGGTCTTGGCTATTATATACGTGTGGTGCAGATTGACACAAGCAATCTTTCCCGCTCCCACTTCTATGCTCTGCAATTGCTTACTTTTATCCCAATGTCCCCAAACAACGTGACGCAGAACATAGCACACACACACACACACAACAGTTGCGTTGTGGCAATATGGTTGCTGTCAGAACGCCGTGGGTTGGTTGGCCGAGGATGCCAGCGTAAATTGATTCTCTCGATTCATATCGTATTTATGGTGAGCGCAGTCCTCGAGGCGCCATTCTCGACCAACGCTTGACTCTGGCTGTGACTCGGTCGAGAGATGGGGGTGTGTTGCCTCTTTCATGTTGCATTGTTGTGAGCTTTAGTTGAATGCGTGCACTCGCAGTGTTCAATTCAGTGTGCTCCTTCACTTTGCCACTCTGATTTCTTCATGTCCAGTAAACAAGGACAAGCCATAAATGCTATAAGTTATGTTAACTGATTTTGTAAGAATGATTGCCAAATTAGCTGTTAAGAAATCGCTGTCAAAGAACTTTAACATGCAATTTATTTTATTGAATGTCGTTTCAACTATTTGACGCTTTGTTAGTAAATATCAGAATTCCAGATGAATTGACTCACTCTTAATTCATTAAATTCAAGCATATCACCGAAACCATTTTCACTTCGATTAATCAAATATTTATGAACACACAGAAAGCTTTAAATTTGGTTTCATTAACGCATTTGATCTCTTAAATGCCTGCCTGTCCATGTTGCCACCGCTTGTAATCTTTACTGGAACGGACGACAGAGCCGAGTCTGTGTTGAAAAGTGGCGACAAGCAATTGAAGCGTTATTAACGAAAATGTGCATTAATCGTGCATGATTGCATTGGTTAATGCGGAAAGGATATGAAGGATAAAGTGAAGGAACCACATTAAAGCTGCCGCCAAACACACAACTTTCGCAATTGTTTAAACTTTAAACCGACAGCAAAGCCCACATAACCAGCATCGAGTACCCGAGTGCCATACTATAAATAATGATAATAAAATGATACTTCCAGTTAACCAGTTGTTCGTTTGTTGTTCCTTGGAACTGGAACAGGAACTCAATTCAACTGGAACGCGAACACATACAAATTGACACCACTTTTATCGCTCATATTTTCATTTAAGTTAAGTGCACAATGCAAATAAATAAAAGTAAATTGCTCGCGGGTAAGCGAATCAAAAGGGACAACTCTGCCGCTTGGCTTACCGAACTTTTGGCAAATGGTTGGGCAACGAGAATTGCTGAACATCTGTGTCTTGCAGCATGCGATGTGTTGTGTCATAAATGGACAGGCTTGTGAGCGTGGTTGTGGGCGCACACCATATGCGGCTGGTCAGTCCTCAATGGCGAGACACGCAAATGGACAGTTGGGTTGCCCAAAGAGGATGTAAGCACTTATTAAAACGAAACGAGTAAAGTATACCTGGTTCATGCATAAAAACTGCATTGGAAGGATTGCACCGATTGTGTATCGAAGGTAAAGAAATGAAAACTCACTTGTCAGCTGACATGCGTACATGCCAAGAGTTAAGTAATGAGCTTTTCACCCTCTGTTATTCTGTTCTTGCACGATTTGGTAACTCAGAACTCATGTCCGACATTTTTTTCTTACCATTTATATTGAATTCGGTTAATTGAAATAACATTTTGATAGAAAGTTTGAAGCAGAGACGCTCATGCCTCATACCCTTATAACATAAAAGATATGCAACGGACATAACTTAATTTATAGTTTTGCAAAGCGGACTAGGCAGCAATGAAGGGTTCATTAAATTAACATTTGAAATTTTGGTCACATAAATTTTGTTGTCCCAGCGCCGCTTATGCAAAATGTTGCTTTATTGAATTTACACTTGGGAACTTTTGTCATGTCCTGGCCAGTGCAGGACAAACGCCTTAAATGAGTATCCGCCCCCAAACACCGCTACCACGGTATGATGACGTAATTTCGAACTGCAGGGTCTGGTCAGTAATCCGTGTGTGTGTTGACACACACACACACACAAGTCCTTAACATATCCTGGAACGCTCACACACGCCTCCTTGCAATAAACTTCAAAAAATAATTTCGCCATCGTCTACGACAACTCAAACTTGACACTTTGCAAAGAAACTTTCTGTGGCCTGAGTGTTGTACTTTTGAGCTGTACTTTGGACAGAATCTTGGCGGGGTGTGCCCAAAGTGGGAAGGAAGAAAAGCTTGGGGCCAGTGAGAGCTTAATTTAATTTGCACACAAATTTCCAACTTGTGAGCTATCGAAATGCTGTTACTGTTTTTGTTTTAGTTGCTGTTGCTGTTGTTGTTGTTGTTTTTGGTGCTTGTGCAAGAAGAAAGGCATAATGAATTATGCAGCAAAGAGCAGTGAATCTCCATCTCCAACCGCCGTTCATAAAGTTTTCGCATAATTTGATTTGTCGGCAAATGAACATGTGTAACGGTCAACTAAGACAGAGGCAGAGGGAGAGAGAAAATTCACCAAAAAGATTCAAGTGGAATTTTCGGCTTATCGGCTTGCTAATCGATATCATCAAATTTGCCTATTTCAAATTGTAATTGCTTTTGCCACGCCTCCTGCAAATCAAATCGTAGAACGAACCCCTTGAGCACATTTTAAATTGCTCACGTGCCTGCTCACACACAAAGCATCAATTTAAATCGAGTTATGCAAGACGACTTTAGGGGACGTCACACGAGACGCTAGCATAAAACTTTTAATCCATATTAAATGAAGTTTTCGACACAATTTTTGTCAAAATTTATTCTGCATTTATTTACACTTCAGTTTGGTTTTTCATTTGCTTAACTGCAACAACAACAACAATAACACACAAACACCCACCAACGACAACAACAGCCAGAAACACCAACAATATAAAAGTTTTGTCATAAAATTTGTTTTTATGTGACTGCCTTCCCACATCGGGCTCCCCCATCTGAGCATCACAGGCCGTTTTCTTATGTAGCATGTAGTATGCGAACTATGCAAACAACAGACCCCACAAATGTCTCACGTTCTTCATTATTTTCATTAAATGGCTAAAACATTGTTTAGTCATTTTATGAGCTAAAGTTTAGTGCTGCTTCTTCTATATTTAATAAGTAAATGTTTGCTTGCTCTTGATTCGAGTGTGAGTTGGTAAACCCAAGAACAACTTGTATAAATGCTTCAGTTAAGAGCTTTCGACTAGATGATACACTGCATTAAGATTTCAACTCATTATTCAGTCTTATTTATACAAATTTTTAACATTTTAAAGCCAAAGAAACTTTATCAATAATTTTATAAATGTATCAACAGAAAATATTTCGTCAAACGCTTAAAATGTAACAAGCTAAAGTCGTTGAACTTTGTGGCAAGTAAACTCTTTGTTGTTGCTGTTGTTGTTATTGCTTTTGTTCGCTGCAGCTTTCAAAGTTGCAGTTAAAGTTAATTGAATGAGAGTTAAGTGGACATTTAAGGCAATTTCCGGACAAAATAAAATCGCTGCACAAAACTTGAAACTTTAATTTGTTGCGAAACTTTGGCGCCTGCAGCCATAAAACATGCTGCAGTTTCTGTTTTCAACATTTATACAAATAAACACATCCGTGCAAGATTTATGGAAGTATTTTGTGTAAATATATGCATACGTATTGATAGTTTTAAATTTAATGCCTTAAATTAAACAAATATCATTGTTCTTAGACAAAATGAATGTCTTCATTGCTATGCTTAGCAATAACATAGACATATAAACTTGTTAAAAAAGCATACAGATAAAATAAGAGTTTGGAGAGAGAGAGTGTGTGTGTGTGTGTTGGCAATGTTTTGCTTTGGTTTCAGTTTCAAATGCCTCTGCTTTGGCTACACATAAATTAATAGAATATTTAATAAGCATATTTGGAAATATATGATTTATGCATTGTATTTGGCTTAGTGCAAACATGTGAGTTATTGTTCATACATACGTATGTCTAGGCATACGCTTATTTACTCAAAATGTTCTTGTTGCTGCTGCTGCAGCTACGCTATGTTTCAGTATGGCTCGAAAATCTCATAATATTTGCACAATGAATCAATAATTTATGAGCCCGTCACCAATCGCAGCCACACCTACAACAACAATAATCGAAACATGCATCAACATGTTGCCAGGCAATCTTTGCGTCACCTCCAAATATAGTAAAGGTCCTTGTCAGCGTACTCGATGGGACTCAGGAGCCAGAAGGCCAGCAGGACTGGGCATCAAGCACCAATCACGACAACTGGCTGCAAGCAAGTTGCAAAAAGTTTACACAAAGTAATTTGTATGCACTGCAATTGAAGTTCTTTTGTGCTGCAAAATGAATTCTTTTGTTTACAATTCGGCCTCGCAACGACTCCCACCCCTTGCCTAACTTGTTTTTATTCTTGGCCAAGCCAAAGGGAACACAACTAAAACAATTGTAACAATTTGCTTTTGAGTAAAACTTTAAACTAATGAAGTGCCAGCAAAGCAGAGTACATAGAGACTGAGTCGATAACATAAATTAAGCATTTTCGAACACATATGTTAAAGTTTCGAACACATATGCAAAAGTTTTCTAAAGCTCAAGTTTCTATTCGCAAAAAAAACCCTATTGCGTCAATTTATCTTAAATAACTTCAAATGGACGCACTTAGCTTAGACTTTCTCATAATTTACGCAGTCTCTGCAACTTTCTTTACAATTTTCATTCCACTTTTCGCGATTGACCTCATTATCTTCAATTTGTATAATTAAAACGCAAATTGCTGTTAACGAAATGTACATTGCTCAGCAAAATTTTGAGAAGGAGACTCAAATTAAACTTATATACATATATATCACAAACAAGGCCAAAAAGGCGCCCCCAACTCGCGCCCGCTTACTCCACCCTCTTGCGTTCGACACGCGTCACATTAAAGCTGGACACATTGCCATGGCACCAACAAAATGGCAGCTGATGACGAGTCTGTCACTGTCCCTGACTCTGATGGTTGATGGCTTTGACAATGGCTTTGGCTTTGACAGTTGGCGTCGCCCTTTGGTGGTTTCGCCTTTGGCTTTAGCCACTTGCCTCGCTGCTGTTGCTCTGGTTTGGTTTGCGTTCAGCAGCTGTCGCATGTTTTCATAAAATTCGGAGTACGTATTATGCTCGGCTTCGTGTTTTGTTCGATGCGTAAAACGTCCTGTACCCCTCTAACCACTATACACCCATTTACTTCCTTTTTATTATATGTAACGTTGTTGCCGTGGCTGGGAGCAAAGCTTTTAACATAATTAGTTTGAACTTTCTGACCACGTTTCGTTTTTGTCCGTTGGTCTGGTTAGCGTTGCGTTCAAGCGCATTAATACAAAAATATATTTCGTACGCTTTATTCCACACCGGTTCGTTGGCGAAGAGTTTCTAATCTATGGTTCAGTTGAGTTAATAAACAGTTCGCTAAAGCATTTAATTTTTATTTTCGTCGGCTGTGAAAATTTTAACTGCACTCACTCAAAATGCGCAATGTAAATGCCAACGCTAATGTTTGGGTGAAAACGAACCGAAAGCGGAAACGGAAGTTCAAATTGCGTTCATTAATCGCGTTTTATGGCTGGTGATGCGAACACGGAATTCACAAGCAGCCGAGCTGCTCGGCAACTCAGCGGCAAGTGAAGAGCAGCCAAGATGCAATCAAAGTCGCCAAACAATCAGTTCCATTATCAAGAAATATTACATTAGTTCAGCCGAGTTTGGCAAATGTTGGCTCAAAGTTCTGTGTGATTGCTAAAACTTTGTGTGTTTTTTAAATTGAGCCAAATGAAGCAAGCCGGCAGATTTCCGATTTCATGTGTGTGTGTGTTTGTTGTTTGTTGATTTTAATTCAGCAAATAACGTAAATTTAGCACATAAATAACATTTCAAACGAATATCAAAAAAAGGGTTAATATCTGTCGGTCAGTCGTCGACTTACGACTTCGGAGCGTGCCTTCGACTCTTTATTGTTTTCCAATCCATTTTTTGTTATTTCGGGCCAAGCACATAAACATTTTATTAGTTGCAACGTGTTAACACAAGCCAAAAAAGCCCATATACAAGACCTTAAATTCTCCGTAGATCATGTGCAAAACTCCGCTAGACATTGATTTGGGTTAATATACAAAACAACAATGGCATCATAAGTATTAATAAACTTTGAGACATGATGCTAAATAGAAAGAAGAACATATTCTACATGTAAATAGACATGACATCAGATATTGGATAGAAAGATAGATTTTCTATTCACTTTTACCTGTTCAAGTAATTACTGATTTTCTCATTAAACTTTCATCACATCCAAAGAAGAATTTTGAGCCTTGGCTTTTGCCAAACTCTTCTAAGTTTGACTGTGTCAACTGTTTGCACAACTTCAGCCCATCAAAACCATGACAAGGACAGGGCGGTACATGCCAAGGTACGGCATTTGACAAATATTAATAACAGTTGGCTGATAAACATAAGCAACAACAACAAACACTTTGGCTTTACTTTGAGCAAGTGAAGAAGAGCAATCACGCCTACTGCCTGCTTGTGGTTTAATTTCAGTTGCTTGCAGCTGCTTCAAATGAGCAAACAAATGCAAAACCGACTGCTGTGACTGCAAAATCTGCATAAACATATTAAACGCAAGACTTGAACAAAACCATCTAAAAGTATACTTACGTTTTGCTTAAACTATTTTTTGGCCACCAGCACTTGGCCTTTTGAGAGTCACACAGTCAAGGCACAGACACACAGCCGGCCAGCTACACTTAAGTTGACAAGTTGCACAGTAGACCAAAGAACCCACCCACATTCACCTTGACAGTTGGCCGTCGACTAAGTGACCTTTGCTCTAGCTTGCTGTAGAATGCACTCACAACATAACCCAGCTGTGCCTTACCACTTAGAGCGGGACAAGGCAAGGCAAGACTTTTCAGGCTCGAAAATATAGTCGGTGTATGTGTGTGTGTGTGTGGAGAAAGATCTCGTGTCGCCTGTCACCTTTAAATAATGTCCCCGGACGCCTTTCAACACAAATCGCATGTGAAAAGTGCTTCACACATGAAGTGTTTTCGGAATTTTTACAACGTTTTTCGGATTATGATCGCATACACAAACCACTCGTCACATGCATGCACACCACTCACACACACACACTCGCAGACTCAATGCCAAAGAATCGTCTGGTTGCTGCTGCACGCCACTTTGAGCTGTGTTCTTGTCGCGGTTTCTAATAGAGCAGCTTCTGTTGTTATACCCTGTACGTAATCAAAGTTTTAGGCATATTCATAGATTTTTGTAAAACTTATCCAACTTAGCTCACATCGCTTTTTTAATTCCTAACAAATCATTATTGATAATGCAACTTTTGAAAAACAAAAATTGTTATTTAAAATTCCGATTGAGGAGCATGTGCTTGTCGAGCATTCAAACTGATGCACTCTTTGGTTGCGCCAAGCCCTGAACTTTATAGTCATAACAGTGGATTTTGTGCCTCTTTGGCAGCCTTGGATGTTGATGTCATACATTTAACTGCAGGGCAGATGTGCAAGTGCATAAATATAAAAAGAAAAGGGTCCTTACTAGATAATAGTCAATCTATGTGCAGCTTAAAATTGTTGGTAACAGTAAATCGTTGATGTTAGCGACCGTAACTAAATTTATTGAAGATTATAAGGACTTTTTCATATCTTAAAAATTGGATAACTTATTTTCTTATATACAATTATTTTAACTTTAGAAGCTTTTAAGCCTGTGTTCGGCACCAGCTGCAAAAGCTTTAAGTTGCTATTTTTATTTAATATTTGGCATATTTGAACAAGCAGCACGGTATAAGCAAATTCGTTAGTTTTAGTTAAGCCAAGAGAATATTTGATTCCCATTGACAATATGTTTGCCATAATTGCTTTTCGCTTGATGCCTTTTGCGCAAATAGCAAACGGCAAAATAGCAATGACGATTTGGATTGCCCTTTGAGATTATTGTTTCTAGTTTGCTATTTTCATTTCGTTTGCACTGCACTGCTGCCACAATCATGGTCATCAGCTTTGCAGTTTCGAATTTCACTCATTCATAAATAGCGAGTGGTCGCCATCGGGGCCACAGAGTGTGAAGCGATAGTGTTTTTTGTCCACACCTTTTCGATCAAGTTGGCAGTGTGAGCGTTTTTTTAATACAATTTTCATGGTTTGCATTTCCGAAACTTAACTTTTGAGCTGCTCACTCTTCGGTCATAACCGTTCCACAGCCTGCCATTCTCTGTGGCTTTTTGGCTGCATGTTTGGCTGCCATTGTTGCTGTTGTTTCGCTTTAACACCTTGTTGAAAATGTGTGTGCGTATGTTTGAAGCGAGAAGTTGCATTCAGTTAAACGCATTAAGGATTTCCATGGGGTTCCCTTACAAATTGCAAGTGTGAGCAGCAACGGAAATTACTGTCCGATATGGGCGGAACAATCAACGGAAATTTAGGCGAAACAGCACCGGATATCGCCTTGCATTTAGAGTGGGCAGTCAATGCACACGTGAGGGCGTGGCATCTCACCATCAAAACCGCATGCAAGAGGGAGGGAGGTTATTTTGAAGTGCATTTAAACTCTACGATGCGTATGTGTAATCACTTTTAAAGCTTGCTCAAAGCGATATGTATATAGTCTTTATTCAAGAAATTTGTGTTTTTCCACAGCCTGCAAGTCGATGTCAAAGTGTAGTGCGTGAAAATGCATAAATGCAATGCACAAAGGCAGCTAGCTCAAGAGTCAAGTGTCGTGTATAGGTGTGAATATATGTAAGCGCTTTGGGTCACACCCAAGGCTCTACTGTAGTCAACCACGCTCTTGCTCTGTGCACCATCCAGTTCTTTCTTTTAGAAACTTGGAGCTGTTCTTCGTCGCTTTTTGCTTGTTTGCATTGCATCTTTTACTCTATGTTCAGCTTTTTTTAAGCTATTTTTTTCACTTGTGTTTTTGGCTTGTTTGCTTTGACCTGTTAGGTGTTGGCTGTGCGTTGAATTATAAATTTTAATTTGTGTGCTCGAGCTGAAAATAGCTGCAGGCTTTATATTTAAGCTCTTTTAGTGCAGTTGACAGTCCCTCAGTAGATGCCCCTCTGGCACAAGCAAAATGTAAAGCCTATGTACAACAATTTAGAATCGAACCGTTTTGACCTGGGCTCAGTTCTCATTTAACCCCAACCCAATACGTAACGCGTTTCTTTTTAAATAGCTCACAAACGCTCTAAAGAGAGAGAGTTTGTTATCTGTGATTATCCTTAAAGTGGTCGACACTTCGAACTTCGAACAGCATAAAAAGATGCTGTCGCTGCTGTACACTGATAGAGCACGACACGACAGTTGGAAGAGATTTTTGCAGTTTGCGAGCTTTACTTCCGCTTATGCGGGACTCAGCGTGGCAGCTGCAGCCGGATGCTGCAAATACTAAATAAATATTGTGGCACAACGCACGCAACTTGTATTTGCCACAATAAAATATTATAATATTATGATAAATGGACTTGAGCTGGTCAGCTCGGTGAGCATTGCTCACACTTCTTTGAAATTTCCGCTGACTACCAACTTGGTTGCATAGCAAATGCGAATGCGAATGCCACTCATTGGGTAAGTGCATGAATGAATTTTTCAGCACTCGTGCTTTGCATTCAAATTCAGCAAATGCGGCAAATGGAAGCGTAAACCACCCTGTGCCACAACCACAACCACCTGAATGTCTGCATGCCTGCCTCATTTGTTGCTTATGAAAATGCACTGATTTGCATGAAAAAGTGGCGCTCGTTATACGCATACTTCGCGCCACCTGGAGCATAGCTTTTCATTACTGTGAGCATTTTATATTTATTATATACTCATAAATTATTGAATATTTGCATATTACGATAAGAAATTACCCAATGGATGCGCAGGAACGATATGATTGCACAATCTGCTGATTCTGATGAATGCGTCTTGGTTCGCGGCTCGTATTACAACCTAATTGGTAACTGCTCGTACCAGCAGTAATGCCATCGATTCATGTCAGAAGTGCATTGAGGCTCTATTAGATTAGTGAACTAAAGATATGCAGGATTTCAATTCAATGCCATTGATATATCATGTTCTTAGTTAAAACAGCTAACATACTTTAATACTGAGTATTTCGATTTTAAGCAACTCACATTAATCTGTTCATGAATGACTCACATACAGCTAATACATTTGCGTGTTAGAATGGACTACACATATTCATTGCAAGTTCCATTTGAATAAGTTGCTAATTAGAATCGACAACCTGGCATTGTTGAGGCTTGAGGCTTCAAATCATTCAAGTCAAAGACGCATAATGCTTCTGTGAATTTGCATTGTAATAATAACAACAGCAAATACATGTTCATATGCGTAGTCGCTTGACGAACAGGTGGCAACATTGCGTATGCGTAATACTAGCTTTACGATATTAAAACTTGCAGCATTCGCTTTGTCAAAGAGTTTAGCAAATTAACACTCAAGTCACGTTTTGCCAGCTTAATAATGAAATACACAAAATGTGTAATTTGTTTGAAACCCAGCTGCTTTGGCTCACAATTATAATTCACATCCTTGCAGTTGCCTCTAAACATAAATAGGTGTATCGATAGTGATTAAGTCCGCAATTTAATTTAAACGAAAACAATCTCTCTTAATCGTTATGCTAAATGCGTACAATTATAAATTACAATTTTAGCAGTTAAGTGGAACATTATTAACAAATGATAAAAGCACGGATTAATGAACAAATATACTAAGTAGGTCAATGGATTGTTTCATAGCTTTTTTCTTACGTCGGGGGCAACACGTGTTTCGCTTTTTCAATAAAAATGGCATATCCAAAAATAACAAACACGCCTCTCTTCCTGCAGCTTTTCCTGCTGCTATTATAAATATAAAAATGTATGTTATTATTACGCTCCATTGTGTGTTTTTTTTTTGGTGCGTGTGAGAGTGTTACAGAAGTATAAAAGATATCAAAATATGTCAGCAGCTTTGTTTTGTTCAGTTGATGATTGTTTACTTAGTCATGCGATATGTTTATTTATCATATTGTCCTTGAATACACTCCTCAACACACACGCTTCTGGGCACACAAGACGCAAAAGTAAAAAATCGATTGATTCACACTTTGCATTTTGTCTTTTAGGTATGCTTACAAACTAATCAAGCCCAGTAAGTTGCCAATATGTAAATTGGAGACACAACAAAGTTTATCACAAATTTATGGAATTTGTTATTGTTGCCTTTGAGTACAACTCGATTCCTTGAAGTTGGCCCAGGCAGCATAGGAGGGGCAGTGAAAGCATTAATTAAATGCGGTTGCAGCTGTTGTCAATTGGACTCTGGGGTAGATGGGTGATGCCTTCCGGCAGCACCACCCACGGCAATACATATTTGAGTGGGTTTTAAAAGCAACGCACAGTTGATGGCGAAATCGATGCCTCAACTGACCCTGTAATTGATTGTCACACGCCGCAGCAATTAAAATGTCAGGTCAGCCGACAGCCGTTTCAATTTCGGATAATTTCTTTCTTTCTTTTTTTTTAGGAGGAGGAGCAGATCGGTTTACTGGTATAAATTGAAAATTAACTGTGCATATTTCATGCCACAAACCAATGGCCTTTATTTGGTGGATATAATCGTACGAAACAAAGAAGAAAAGGAAAACACACGCAAATGTCAACTGCAGACTGAAAGAGGAAAGAGCGGTGGAGGGCGGTTTCTGGTTTCTGTGTCCGTTACCGTTGGTCACTTGTAGCGGCGGGGTTCTTGAAACAAGCAACAATGGCAAAGTAAACGCTATTACCATTTAAATTTCTGTGTCTAACCAGGCGCAAAAAAAGACACTCGAGAATGTACATTGGCATTGCACGCAGCTTGGAAGCTGCCTTGTTGGTTGTTATCATTCACATTTGAGTTGAACTGCGGTTTAACACTCCGAACTGGTGAGATGGTTAAAGTAACACAAATCCCCCCTCTTTTTTATAAACGTATATTGTATTTTAGATATTTTTTAACATCATAATATATAAAAATATGACAACCACTTTACACGGTTGCAAATATGTACAAAACACTTTGGATGATAGGCATTTTGTTATATTTATTTTTAAAATTTTTTTGGCATATGCCAAAGTATTATTCAGCTCTTCGTATTTACCCAGGCTTGAAACAATATACAAATGTGAGTGAAAAAAGTGTGAATGATACGTTGATACGTTAGGTATGGCTGTGTGTCCAGAGCAACATTGTCAGAGGCTGCAACGCAGCTTTAGGTCGCTTATTTTTGTTGAAATTGTTGAAAAGCTAGTTTTAAGTAGCCTCAACGTGAGTGCAAGGTGGAAGAGGTGCGAGGAAATTTCGGACTTTGTTATTTTTGCAACTGGCGCTGCTCATTTGCTTTGTGCTTTTTGTGCCGTTTGGCATGTAAATTGAATTGAAAGTG
This sequence comes from Scaptomyza flava, assembly GCA_030179655.1. Classification (NCBI taxonomy): domain Eukaryota; kingdom Metazoa; phylum Arthropoda; class Insecta; order Diptera; family Drosophilidae; genus Scaptomyza; species Scaptomyza flava. The sequence goes on from JARNME010000012.1 coordinate 22,775,714, forward strand.
GATATTGTAACGTTTGTATTTGAGTTTTGTTTTTTTATTGCGCTTTGTTTTATTTTATTTAGTTTTATTTTTCACTCAGTGCGCACGGTAAAGTGAAATGCGAAATGCGAAAATGAAATCAAGCGTTTTTGGCTTTCCATTTAGAATGTCGCTGAAACAGCTGCAAAGTGGAATGATGTTGAGTTTAAAAATACCCTGTTCCTTGGTAAAAAATTGAATGAGTTTTTAATCAATTAAGGAAAGTTTTAATTAAATTGTTTCGACTAAAAAAATCGTATGAAAAAGTTTTTTGAGTAAAAATTTAAAATATCAAATAATAGACGCATATGAATTTGGTTTAAAGTTTACAAGAGTTTCATTTTTGCTTATTGGAATTTCGTGGCAAGATATTACTAACAATTTGTTGCTCTGGGAAGCATGCAGATCAAAACCAGACATGCACATTTAAAGTTATCTCACTTTGCCTTTAATAATATTCTTTTTGTACGAGTTTTTTTTAAGTGAGGGCTGTCAATAGAAAAAAGCATTTTCGGCTGTGATTTTAAAACGCACTTAACGCTTGACAAGTTGTTGTTTTTGTTGCTGTTGCTGCTGATGTTGCTGCTATTGTGAAGTATTCCGCTATTGGGTGTAACAGACGGTTTCAAGTTTCACTTGCTGCCTGCTGCAAAGTGCCAGATCATTCATCAAAGCGTTCAGAGCAGCTCCCACTGTCAGCTCGCAAATGCCATCAAACATAATAATCAAACATCAGCAACATAACAAACGATCCTGGCAACCCAAAATGTGGGTGCCCAGCCCAAGTCCCAGTTAGTCACTCAACAACGAAACCGAATCAGAGCTTCTATTTTCACTTACCACCCCCTTGACTCCCTCTTGCTGTACACCAGTTGCCATACTTTACACTTTACTTGCATGTGTCTGTGGCTGTGTGTGTGTGTCTATGTGACTGTCTGGGCCTGGCCTTTTTCTATGCCACACATACATTTCTTGGCAGGACCGTTGACCTGCCCAGCGTCGTGGCAAAGAAAATGTTTTCACTCAAAAAAGCAAATGCAATAAAAAAGGCAATTTATCAGCATAAAATATTATATGGCATGCCATTGAGTAAGCTCATATTTTCCATTCTCTCTCTCTCTCTCTCTTTCTATCCATCCCTTTCGTTTACCACCTTCAAACTCTTTTTGCCATTTGCCTTAACCAATTTGCGCCTTGTTCAAATTTAAAATTTAAACCGCAAATGTTATTGCGGTAGGTGCACTTTTTTTTAAAAGGTTTGTTGCTCTGTTTGCAAGTGAAAGCCAGACAATTGTTGCTGTCAGCTGTACTAGCGCCGCTTACAAAAGGCACTGTCAATGGCTTTTAGTCACCATGCTCGGCCCTGGATGACGTATTATGCGTTCGAATGTGTGTGCCGTTATTTACGAGCAAGAGTATTTGCCAATGGTTTGGTGCCACTTGAGCTGCTTCAGCACCAACAACTGCTGATGTTGCTGCTTCTAGTTCTCATACCATTTGGGCATTCTTCAGCCTTCTCTTTCACTCTCCCTTTTTTGTTGTGTTGCATGCATGCTCGTTGACATCATTTGCCAGTTGCTGCTTGTTGAGTTCAACGCACAAAAAGCAGCTCACTCGTTAGGCCTCACTTGTTTGGCGGCGCCACCCACTCAAACAATCCCCTCCAATCCGTTGCTGCTTATGTGAAAGTCAAGGGTTATCATTATGCGCCTTAAGTGCAAGCTGAGCGAGCTGAGCTGAGCTGTTGTGTGTTGTTAGAGACCTTAAAGCCACATGCCGCAATCAGACACACACACACACAGATAGACTTAATATTTTTGTGCCATTTTCCAAGCAGTTGCAACCAAATTGTGTGTCAGACGGCGCCCACAACAACACAAGAGGCCAGTCAAGCAGCCAGGGCCAAGAAGTCCATGCAAAAAGCAAGTGACAACACAATATGGCTGCTACCAAATGTTGTGTAAGATCATCACAAAACAGGACACTTTCGGCTTGGCCTACTGCCAAAATATGCAACCGATAAAGCATAGAAAACTGCAAACAAAACAAAACTGCTTAAATTTCATCTAAAGCTTTTCTGGTTTTGAATTACTGCCTGGCTTGGACTTGTCTGTGGTACAACATTAATTAGCTATTCAATTTGGTGCAAAGTTTTGATGCCCAAGCTCAATTCCAATGCTGCTCTTATAAGTTCTTGCGTGTGTCCAAAAATCGTGTAGATGGAAACTTTTTAGAATTCAGAAGGCATCCTCATGGCCACAGCCACAGTATATTCATCTTTATGATTGCAACGATAGTTTGCTTATGAACTGTATGTGTGTGAGTCAAAAGAGAAACTTACAGCAGCTTTTTGAAGACTTTTTGTGGTGCTTGCGTTTCAATTGAAAAAAGTAGCTAATTTAATAAGAAATATTTCGCAAAAAGTACACGAAAAAGGCTTAAGTTCTTTCTATATGAAGAAAGTTATAGAAAAGTTGAAGTTGCCAAATCTAATTTTCTCAAAATGTTTCACAACAACATCAAAAATAACAGCGTCAATAACAAAATGCTCTTGCTAGACCCTATTTTGGGCAGGAACAACAAAAAGTCGCTGGCTGAACTATTTGTTGCAGCTTTTGAGGACTTTTCGAACTCTTAATAAGGGTTGTTGGTCGTATTTATTTGGCTTTAAATAAATTGACCCTAAACAATAAAGTCTTTATTCTTGTTAGCTTTTAAATTTATATAATTTTAACTAAAATTCGATTTGCACCCAAATTCAAACAAACATTTGCGAATTCGCTTATCAAGTACTTTCCGCCGTTGGATTTTCTGTTCTTGCCATGGGCTCATCGCCCATTTGACGTGTTACATCAAGCTGTGATTTATATTGGGCAACAATTTAATACGTTGACGCAAAAACATTTTGCAGACAATCAATCACAGCGATTCATATGTTCAAAAAAGATACTAAGCATTCAATAAATAAATTTATTCCTTGCAAATGTTGAGCTTTAAGATTAGCGCAAAGTGTTTAGCACACTTTGATCATTGTATAAACAAACAAATAAAAGAAACAAATTAATATGCCAAGTGTGCGAGTTGTGTTATATTGCGATTAGACATTAAATAGATTTAAAGCTTCAAATGCAAATTGAATGAAAGTGAATTTGTAAGAAACTTTCAATAATCTAGCCAGCACTTTTATCCAAACTAGCATAACATCGAGGTACTGCATCAATTTATAGAACTTTTTTGTTATTTTACTGGGCATTCCTTTACAAAATTGAAAATGTTATGTTTTGAGTTTCAAAATATTTGTTTGGCTCTTGTCATAGTCAATTGAACAAAAATGCATTTAAAATTCGCGCACTACGTCGTTCTAAAACTATTCGAAACGCCCACCATGTATGCAACAGAACCAGACCAACAGCTAGCCAGCTGCTCTTTGCAAACTAAAAAGTCAACAAGCCAACTAGAATGCATCCAACTGCTACTACTTGTGCATATATTGGTATTGGTGCATATTTGATCGACCCAAAGGCGCTGAGAGGTTCACTCAATGATTTTAAACTAATTGCCAGGTGAAGAGAGGTGAAAACAAATCGAAGTTAAAAATATTCCGAAACCCAGGTGAGTCCCAGGTGGGTCAGCATTGGATCGAAGCAATAAGCATTCGACTAACCAACTGGCCCGCTTTGCAAAGCAACTCAGCAAGCATCAATTCATGAAAGTCGTGAAACAAAACAGCACAATATACATAGAACAGAACACAGCAAAACTAAATTCACGATAAGCGCCAGCTCGCCAAAATCCAGCTAGCAAGCTGGGAGGAAAAAACAATGCAATTTTTACTGTTAGTGAAAATACCAAAAATTCCACTTTGTGCTGGTATGTAGCGGCCGCCTGCCTCCTAAAAGTATTCCCAGTTAAGGCAGACAGACCGGATAGACATAATGAAGTCCCGTCCAGTCCAGTTCGTTTTAGTTCAGTTCAGTCCGAACGGTACTTCAACAAAAGAGAAATGCACAAAATCAAGTTGGAAGTGCGAGAGAGAGAGAGAGAGAGGGAGAGTTGTGATAAAAAAAATGGTGAAATTGAGTTTGAAAATAAATTAAATTATCACGGCGCGCCATGTAAGTAGTTCAGATTGAGACTTTTGTAGGGTTGTGCTGACTAGAGGGTCGGTCGAGTGTCCCAATGAATCAATTTCAGCTTAAATGGCAATTTAAAAAAGCAGCAACTTTCGACACGCCATGCTAACTGTCTGCCAGTTAGTGTATCTATGCGAAGCTCACTAGCAATTTTGCATATTTGCCTTTACACTCTATCCCCCTGCCTCTCTTTCTCTCTGGACAGCGTGAAAATCACTGGGGAGCGTTCAAAAAATAAAAGAGAAGCGCAAAAAAGGAACTGTCGAAATACTTGCAAATTCCATTACACTTTTAAATTAGTTTGCCACGCGGCGCAAAACTCAGCGATTACTTTAAAGTTCAAATGCGTCGTTTCCCGTCCCAAATGCAATTAATGATTTAACCGCAAACCGTAAACTGCAAATCTGCCAGTTATGTGTGTGTGTGTGTGTGCGAGATGAATTTATATTGGCTGCAAATGCTTAGTAGTGGGGTGTTATTAATGTGCGAAATCAATAATATATGAGAAAGTTTAAGCTATTGCGTAATACTAGTAATACATTAAGACATTTACTGGACGCGTCTGCGATTTGACTGACTAAATGGCTGATACTTGAGCAGCAGCTCAATTTGTAGGAATGGGAGGAGAAGCGTCCATTTGTTATTCGTGTGCATGCGGCGTTGGCAACGTTTGCAACGTGACCTGCAAAATGAATGCTGGAAATATGATAACGTAAATATGGCCATGACACCAAGCCCAAAAAGTATATCAGGCTGTCTCTAGCCGAATTATCAATGCTCTCTCCTCTCTCTCGCTCTCTTCCTCTTAACAATAAGTGAAAGTCTTGAAACGAACGTGATACAAACTACACTATTGACTCTTACCTTTTCGCCTTTCACAACACGGCTGCAATTTTGAACAAAAGTTGAACGAAACGCTGCCCAAAAGTAGGCAACACTTTTGCACTTTGCGTCACAGTCGTGTGCAGAAGATGTTGTTGATAGCCTCTGGCTGAGCCAGGCTAGGCCAGGATCCATTTTGTAGCGCGTTGTGAGAATGTCTTTACACAATTCGTGCGAAATAAATTTCATGAAATTGCAACTCATGTTCTCATGCTTCGTGTTTCTTGTGTGCTTTTGTGTCTTATGGCTTGTGCCTTGTTTTTGCTGCTGTGCCTAACCTTGAACGCTTCGTTAACTGCATTTAAGGCTGTTTGGCACGCACACGTCCAAACAAATGCCTCTTGCCTCTGTGTCTCCCAGTGTGTGTTGCACTGTAGTTCGACATAGGTCTAGCTTTACTGACTCTTACTATATGTATCTCTTACTGTGCATGTGTACTGTGTACTGAGGGCAATTCAAAGCGAATTTCCGCCAAGGAAATCAAAGCATTGCAAATGGCAATAAAACTTTCTGTACGATGTGTATGTGTGTGTGCCAAATATGAAATTGCACAGCAACAAAATGCGAGCAAAATTCGTAAAAATTAATTAAAAACTTTTGCAATTTCAAGCTGCAATCGTTAAATCGTTAATTAATTTCACTTTGTCGCTCACCCAACCTTGCACACACAAGTTGTTGGCAACTTAACGGCAGAACATTTTCGATGTGCTAACTTCTTCAACATGATTTCCCATTGCAGTTAACCCGATTGAATGCCTGCCTATTAAATGACAGCTGAGAATGTGAGCGAGAGTCCCTCACTCATCAATGTGCGCAATTAGTGATTGCCGATTGGCCTTTTCAACAGATAATCGATTAGCATAATTGCCGACAAGAACTCGTTATTCCAAGACCCACAATCCCACATTCTAGTCAGCATGCTTTCACCTGCTTTCAAACACATCTAAGCTCATCCATAAATATGCTATGCATAAGACAGGAGCCAAGACAAAACTCAATTTGTTGTTGTTGTCATTATATTAATGAAGTTTGCCGCTTGTTTGGGCTTATCTTTAAATTTGTCATCAGCAAATCGACAACACGACAGTCTGCATGTGTGACCTATCCCAAATGGCTGAGTCATCTCAGTTGCCTTATGTACTCTCATTGAATTACCTACGACAATCGCATGCCAGACTTAACATCACAACTGCCTTAGCAGTCATAGCAGCCATGGCTGCCTGAGCAGCATCAAATCGTAAATTAGTCTCGGCAATTATGTTTACCTAGATCTAATTAGTTTAATTGAAACTGAACAAAGGGCCAGCTACTTTCACGTACGAGCAATGACCAACAACAGTCCCTCACTCTGACTCTATCCAATGTCCTTTCGTTTCGTCTGTGTGTGTGTGTGTGTGTTTGTGTTCTATATCATTTTGTATGCACCTCACGCAATTTGAGGCACACACACACACGGACAAGAAGCTGCCGTTGAACGAGTTGAACAAGTCGACGTATTAATATGTGCACATGTGTGTACGCTCAGCTGGCTTAAGTCGCCGCAGCATAGCCAACATTGCAAACAGCAACAAACACTGAACAATCAACAAACCAATCCACACCTGTATTCCGCACTAAACACTCTCACACATACACACTCACACATCGCGCGCGCGCGCTTTAGAAAACTACTTTTTACTTTTTGGCAGCCAAAAAGCAGGCCAAGCAACAAATTGCAAAAGAATTGTGGGTGGCGTTTTAATATACATTTTCGCATTCGTATTCACGACGAGTTGAAGTCGAGCAAGTCGAGCGCCATTTTGAAACCGCGACACTTAGCGCTGACGCGCCGCATTAAACACAAGCGAATGCATTTTGGCTACGCACACACACACACAACAAACAAACACACTCTCGCACTAGCACAAGCACTCACACATACACATTAGCTGCTGTGTTGCTAATTCCAGTCGCTGCAGCTGGCAACTTTGCGAGCGCATCATCAACACAAAACTAATGCGAAAAGTTTGCACAATTTTTACTTTTAATTGCTTGAGTGTTTGTGTGAGCCAAGCAATGCACGCATTCACACACACACACACACACAAACACACACGTAACGCAAACTCATGGTCCAACCCTCGCCACTGGCCACAAGCACCGCAATTTACTTAAAGCATAACGGCTGCCAAACCGCAGCCCACAGTCCTGCTGCCGACAGGGCCACGTCGACAGAGGCAGCTGCAAAAGCTCTCAAATGCTTTGGCGGCTCTCTTTTCAACTGTCCCCCGTCTTCCTCAGACAGCCTCTCCTCTCTCGCTCCCTCGCACAACCAACTGGATTAAATGTTTGTTTCCATTTAACAATTTTTGCATGCCTCCCCCCTCCCTTTTGATGCGCTTTTGCAGTTGGCGTTTCGTTAAGCTAAATTATTTCGTTTTGTTTGCAGCAGCGAAATTTTAAGACAGCAAACTATTTTCGACCAGGCTTGTCTGTCTGCAATAGTTTAACTGTAGTTGTTTTTCCTGTCGTACAATGACTCTATCAAGCCAACAATTTGATATCGTTGAATTAGTTGTTTTTTCTCTCGCAATTCATTTAAATTAAAATATACCAAACATTTATAGAAATGGATATTAAAGCGCTTAGCGTATTTTATGCCAAAAACTTAACTTTAAAAAGGGGCTAATGAAACGCCAACATATGAAGCTTAACAGCCACAGTTTTCTACTATATGATGTTTCACTAATTATTTATACTTCATGTTCAATTTTGGACGTGCAGAATCGAATGCTTAACAATTTTAGTCAGCCATATTATTTACTCTAGTGTTAGTTAACTACTTTATTAACTATCCGATTAGTAAAAAGCATTGCTATAGCAACAAAAAGTACTTACATGCGTTGTCCCACTAGCCCTTTAGAATTTGAGTGGATTGTATGCCATGACTACTGTCAGAAAAGTTTTCTTTGTGTTTTGCACTTTTGCACTTATGCATTTATGAATCATACGCTCCATGTAACGTCAGTGTTCATGCGGCTTTAATATCTCACTCGTACACTTTGAATAGCTAATAACTGACTGGTGCTCATGCAGCACAAAGAAAAGTGTGTTGCAGGATTGGTTTATTTTCAGTATTCGGATGTCAGCTCTCATTAGGTGCATACGCAAGGAATGACAGCAAAGAACTATTTCTGGTTTATTAGAGGGAGAAACAAAAGACAACAAAACCAGGTGGGTTAATTTTATGGAATGCATTTCATATTTCAACGTTTTTATTCGCTGCTAAGAGACGAAATTAATAAGTTTTGTTTATATTTCTGCATTATGTATGTTGTTTGGTAAAAGCATGACTTAATGAAAGTCTGCCTGTTTGTACATTAATAATAATGTAAAGCATTCGTGCATTACTTTCAGGTCTGCATTGCAAGTACAGCTTAAGGATCCGCATACTGCCAAAGAATTTCATTTCGCAAAAGGCATACACATACTCAGCACAGGGAATTGCCAGACTAGGCACTGACCACAATCTCCACATTCCCACTGTAACACACAGCAACCACACACAGCGCCACAGGCTGCAACAGCAGAGTCTAGATTTTGGTGGACATGGTATTAGCTGTAGTTGCATTTTATGTTATTGTTTAACATTTTGTTTGGGTTTGTTGGCCACTCGGGAAATTGTGTGCTGGCATGTTTCTCTTATTCTATGCATTGTTTAAACAATGTTGCAACTTTAAAATAATCTCTTGAACATTCTGCACTGCAGTGCCCATTGCCAAGTTCTAAGCCATGTTGCATTACTTATTTTTGGCCAGAGAGAGAGAACATGCGACTAAGTAGTTGTTGGACTTTGTGCAACGAGTTAATTTCCGGCAATAAAAAGTTTTTGGCTCAAACATCGAGTTGAGCTATTGTACATGAACATAATAGAAGAAGACTGTCATTAAAAGCTGTGTTTAAAGGCAGAAATTATGGATACTCATAAAGGTAGTAAGACTTTGACATACCCCATACTCAAGATTACTACGCAGGAAAACTAGAAATTTTCAACTTAAAACATTTAAGACGTGCTATAAAACACTTATCAAACTACCTTCCAAACTTTTTGCTCAGGGCATAGGGTATTATTAATTGCTCTTTGGATAAGATCAACTTTGTTTGCTTAGTTTGCAAAGAGGCGGACCAACGGAAATCGATGAGGTTAAATTATGTGACCCAAGAGCAGCAGCAGCAGCAGCAATTGCTTTGGCAACGGCAGCAACCGCAAAAACATCATCATCAGAGACGAGAGTGATGAAGGGCGATGGAAGAGAGAATAATACTGACTGACAAACATTACAAACAATGTAAAATGCACTAAATTGTTGCAACGAACTGACAAAGCATCTTTCTACTCGATGGGGACACAGAAATGTTTGCAATCAAATCAAATGCGAATTGAGTTGCACAACTAGAAATGTAAATGTAAATGCAAACGAAAATGAAAACGAAGACGAAAATTAAAATGAAAACATCACACAAAAACGAAGTGCTTGGCCCCAGAAAAGGAAACTAGGTAGTCAGCAGCTCTTCAGCTGATTGCAAATCGAAATTAAATTGAGTCCAGATACGCATACAGTCGATATATGTAAAGACTTGTGAGTACTCGCAAACGATTAATCGTTGCATGATTCCTGTATGGATGCATGAATGTACTTATGTTTGCGTGCGAGTGTGTCTATCTTCTTATATGTACATACATACAAAAGCTTCCTATAAAGCATCGTAATTAACTCGGCGCTCAACTCCAGTTGTAATGCTCTTCGCAATTATAAATCAAACGAGGCATCATCAAGAACAACAAATAAATCTGGGCGGCGAGTGAATGATTGCCGGGCAGCAAACGATGCTTGATGATGACGATGGCAGCCATAAAAATCAGCACATTGAGGATTTCAATTATGGGGCAGCGCTATCTGGACGCGGAATGTGGCAATCAATGCGCTCTCCCGTCCATCACATAATTTTATTTGATTTTTATTTAATTGAAATTTATCACAACAATAAGAAATGGGCAAGAACATTGCCAGCTTCAAGCTGCGACTCATTCACGAGCCTCAAACGTTGAACCAACCCAAACCCCTTATCTGTTGAAGCTCACAGTCGTAATGCAGCACGAGAATACGAAATTAAATGAAGAATAATGGGATTTACAGCCATTGTTGTTGGTCGTGTTATGATTCTCATTTCAGTTTCTCCGTGTTGCTTTTTTGCCATTATATCGACGAGAGTATATTCGATTGCTTTCTGCAGTCTTAATCACAATTCCTTTGATTGCATCAATCCTTGTCGAGCTGTTGTTGAAAGTGTGACTACTGTTGATTGAGTCTCTCGACTGATTGCTGTTGGTTCAATATTTCAAGAAGTAGCACTCAAAACTTGGCTTGTTAAAATAATTTGCTTTGCGGTTGCCACATTCAAACGACCTAACGAGCATACACAGTATGAGCAATGGCCAATGTGTGTAGTATCTCTGACCTCATTTCAACAACGGCCTAAGCCCATAGTCGATTGACAATGAAAATCAAATGAAATGCTAAAAACGGAAATATAAATTCTCTAAGCAGTGGCCAGGCAACAATTTACGCACTTGCAGTAGACTGTGGCTTCTGCGGTCGATACACATTTTCAGATTAAAGCATTTAAGTTTTCAAATTGGATTAATAACGTCAATGTCTTTTGCATGTATATATATAGCACTGAACTTTGATTGTGACACCCTTTCTCTTCTTTACACCATCAACTTCTGCTAGATTAGTTAATTAAACAAAAACTACGTTTGAGGTTGGCTCGGATTTGGTTGATGCCTTTGGCCCTCAACCACTAACTGAAGAGCTCTTTTAGGATTTAGTTTTGGTTTTATGTACTTTGAGGTTTTTGATGCTGTCAAAATCGTATGTTACATAACGCAAACGCCCGGTTGGCGTTGGTCATATTAAAAGGTATGCAAAATTTAAAAATATACTTCGAGCAACGCAAATATTTGCATCAGAAATTCTCACGAAAAAACATCGTGAAGCCATTTGGCTAATTGCAAGAACGTGCAGACATGCGACTAAGCGTGGCTCTACGGCAGGTCAGGACTTCTCTGTCCTCGGTCGCAAGGAGCAGTCGGAGCAGGTTAGGCTAGCAGCTGGTGGCTTGATAAGTAGCTGCGTTCTCCCGCGACGCAGTCACGTTCAGTTAACAAAACTGATATAAATTATGAGAGCGCGTATATTTTACACAACTGTCAGCACAGTTGGGCCACTAAAACATATTCGACTCTCATTGCTCTTTTTGTTACTTTTGTGTATTTGTTGTTGTTGTCAAGAGTCTATTCCCGCTGCAGCGGCAGCTGAGATGCCCACGCTTCGACAACTTTGCGACATGTTGCAGCGCCCACCGTTAGCGCAGGCTCTCACAAAAAGCAGCGCACTAAAGATATGCTTCCCTGGGCAATAAATTCGCAGACTGCCACACGCACACTCCATACACACACAGACACACCTATAGGACAAGCACTCGACGCTTGGCCCTTGGCAGACTCTTTCCACACACACACACATAAACATTCCCATTCTCATCTTGTGCTTGTTTCTTGGTTAGTGCTACAGCGACTGGTTCTTCTTTAGAAGTTTTGTTGCCAAAAATTTGCCGCCATTGGGTGTGAAGTTGGCAGCAAGACACGACCTTAGCGATCTGCTTTCGCCCACACACGCCTTCTTCAAGATACTCGCATATTTCGCTGGCGTGAAATACCTAAAGGCTTTTGGGCAAAAATTTTATTTCAGGCTCTGCTATTGCTGTTGCTTCTGTTGTGGCCATAAACATGCACACGGACACACAGTTTTACACTACACACACAAACACACACATACACAAAACCACACCTTCCACTGCAAGAGGCAGTCAACTTTGCGGAAAATCGTTTGAAGCGCTTTGCACTTCGTCGACAGCTTTTCCGCTGGCTTTATACGTTCCCTTCAAGTGCTCGCCACAACGAGTGTCTTGTCTCTTACAGTTGTGCCTGTGTGTGTGAGAGTGTAAGAGAAATAGTTTGTTTGTCTGTATATGTCATTGTTCGCCCGTATCTTGCATTGTTTTGCACTATTGTCGAAATGTCACTTTGGACTTGACGACACACACAGTTTTATAGAATCTTAGCTCATAGTTTAAAAAGGTCTACCATTAGATTCCAAAACTTTTATTGCCTAACACTTAAACGTTCTACAGGTTTCGTAAGAGTTGCAAAAATGTTTTGATTTTGTGTGGACTTTCAACGGACAAAAATTGTCTAAGTTTTTGCCAGACAAACAAGTTTTACTTAAGTAAATTGTTTCCATTTTTCACATTAAATTGCAGTTTGCGTCAGAATGGCAATGCGACAACACAAGAAATTGAGAAGTTTTGAGAAAATTAAATTCAAATCACTCACAGACCAACCGTAATGCTAATCAATAATACTTTTTTCCCCCTGCTAAAATGCTAGGTAAATATTGTGTCTAAAGTTTTGGGATTTTGATTTATTAACTACATATTTGACTGAAAGAGTTCCGCATGCCGCAAAAAGACAAAAAGAGGCATTTCATAACTCATTACGTCGTTGGACGTGTCAACAATCCAAGTGTGATAACGAACGGTGTCGCTTGCTCAACGATTCCACCTTCCGTTTTTGTCACACACACTTAAGCACACAAAGCATACATCCGAAACACAAACACACACGACAGCTTGAAACAAACAATGACGCTCCAATGCTCGACTTGTCTCTTCCGACAATCAATCCAAATGATATACACATTTCAGACTCTAGACTCCGAGGATGTCGTTCTGAATTCCTGAAAGGCTTTTGCCAAATGTTTGCCTAGCTGCCCAGCCCAGACAGTTGCCCAAGATTTGATGTTTTTGACATATAGACTGCGCATTCGTCCATTGCCTCTGAGCCTCGTTTTTTATAAATGTGTGTGGGCCTTGACGCGCTTGTGGCTGACTACAATATGTCTCAGTCGGCCGCAGGCTACGTGCCCTGCGAACTAAATGTGACGAAGTGCTTTAGTTTGAGGCAACCAAAAAAACGTATATGTGACTTCCCAGTGGATTAGCTATTGATATTTGAAATGGCTAAATTAAAATTATGGCCACGTCATGTTGTCGCTGTGATCTAAATAAGATCCAAAAATAATTACTTCGTTATATGATTCGAATGCATGCAATTTCAATCCCCATTAGTTTATAAACATATTTCAAATGCATTAAATTGTTCTACAAATATATAATAATGACAAAATGACATTTACTTAATTTAATTAAATGCAACACAGCTGCCACATTTATGACCAATTTTGCTAACTGGCACAATTGTCACAAAAGTCATGTTGATTAGACTCTCGGCTCGCATCTAATTAAAATAATGAGCGCATGTTGCTGTTGCCTTGCTTTTTGTTGTTCTCGACGGAAGTATTTGTGGGGCGTGGCACAAGAGCTTTGTACACAGCGTGTTTGGCACAAGTTAGAGCTTAAGCAATGCGTAGCAAAAGCGCATAAAATAGTTGAATTTACAACCAGAAAGTGTCCTTCTTAATGTGCCATGGCGACCGCTGCACAGGCCGGCAACCAAGACCGACGCCAGACACCGAGTCCATGGCCGAGTCCACAACATTGTCGTTTCGACGCCTCTTTTGGTGACCGGCAACCGTTGACTTTTGGCCCCATTTGCAAGCGTTTACTTATTGCGCCTCTTAGGAGCATCCGTTTCGTCACGCATTTACGCTTTCAAATGACACGAACATCAAAATCATCATCAGCATTCCACAAAGCAGTAACGATACTATCCAAGCCCATGGCCACAACACGGCCAAAATGGGTCTGCATCTATTGAGTGGCAGCCTCTTAAATGGCCACCAGATACAGCTACTACAAAATGGAGACTGCTCTCGCTGTGTGCCTGTGTCTGTGACTAAGCACTTTTTGTTCTCGTTCGACTGGGCCAATGAGAGAGTTATTTCATGAGCTATGTTTTGCCCAGAATGTTTGTACTACAATCTCTCAATGATGATGCCATCACAACTAGTGGTTGTCCTTGATGTAACGTGCTTTATGCTTCAATTGAGCATCTTAGTGTGTGTGCGTGCGTGCTGGGCTTACATGGCGTATGCATAACTTTAATGAGCTTGTTCTTTTGAACAACTGACAACAGCAGCGCCGGCAGCATTCAATTTAACGCTGAGTAACGGCAAGTGCGTAAATTTACATTTACAACGATGTCAGATAGTTTACAGACAGGCCCGGACAGATGAAAAACACTTTAAAATAAATAAACCGTTTATGTCATTATCCAAATAGCCGCAGCACACTGCGCTTGTTTGATTGTTTTATTATTATTAAAGTGTGCGGCTTTTTTTTTTATTTATGCAACTCAAAAACACTACAAATCGGGGCGCAGACTACAAGCCACGTTGAGAATCTGAGTTGTAATAATATTAGCAGACGGCCAGCAACAACAATAACAATTGGGCAATGGGCTTAAATGCTGACAAATGTTATGGTAAATAAATTGCTATGTAAACATCATCAACACGTTTAATAAGTTTGTAACTTAATTACCAGCGCAAACAATGAAATGCAAATATATTGTGAATATGCTGCCAAAAGAGCCCCCAAAGCATAACCAAACAATAATCCGTTTAACACCGCATATTATTCAATAAGTACCAAGCCTTTTCATTTCGTACCTTGAGAAATTCTCTTAGAAAGCATAGAATTTGAATATCATTTTATTTAAAATTAAAAATAACTCATTTAAGCGCAGTTAATTAATGTTCTAGCAGATAATATAAATGAGAAATAAGCTGCATTATCAGATTGTAAATTAATAATTTGAAATCAAACGAAAAAGTAATTACAATTATGTTTTGTTTTTTCTTTTTTTCCCTTTTGTGCACATATAATTAGTTGAATGAATTTTTGTCGAATAATCCAATTAAAAAAAAAACAAAATTAGATATTTTTAATGTTTTAAGCTATAAAGTTAGAATCTATTACTGCAATTTACACAAACTACTGCTTGCTGTGCTCTGTTCTATTTGTAGTTAGTACTACAAGCCACATAATAGTAAGTAGTTGATCTACATCCGCATGCAAGCGGCAACATTTTAATGCCACTTGACACTGATGTATTGAAACCGAAATCAAGTTTGCAAAATGCGCAGTCTAAAGCTGATACACAATTTCATGTAAGTATTTTACAGCCAGCTGATTTTTGTGTAATTGCCACTTTGAATATCAAGCGGTTGTGTAAATCAACCGAGTGTCATGCGCAGTTTTTTGTTCTGTTGTTTTTGTTATTTCTTTTTTACTATTATTTTTGTTATAATGTTGCACTGGCACTGAAGTGGTGCTTCAAGCATTTCGAGTGTTGCATGCTGCAACACTTTTTCGGCAGGTGCAATGACGCATACATTGCATGACAGTCCTCTCAATGGTCATGAAGTTGCAACTGAAATTCAAATAAATGGCAGTTGCCAGCCAGCCAGCCAGTCAGCCTTTTGAAATACTACTTAGCAAAGTGTCAGCCACTTGTCGTCGTCACAGGTTAACAACGGCCAAAAGCTGCCGCATTCATGCTGATTTATTTCGATTGGCTATGAAATTTATTACAAAATTTGTCGCCACAGCCACAAGTTTGAAATCCATGTCTAATTTGAGTGTAGAAATTTATGCGATTGCCTTACAAACACATAAATACTCACAAATCAACTTAGCGCTAGCTCAAGTGTGACGAAATAATTTCGATTGCTTCGAATTTTGGATGTTTGCTATGGATCAAGTTGACAGTATGATTCTTTTTGGTCTCCCTATTTCAACAATTAGTAAGCGATTTCAAGCATCACTTAGCATCAATCAAAAGTGAAAGCACAGGAAGTAAATGTCAACGGCATAACTAATAAAGAGTAATGAATGCTGTATGGCTTTTTAATGTTTTCTTATGAACGAAGAACACATAATAAAATGTATAAATTTTGTTCGGCACAAGGTGTCGGATGCCTGTTGATGGTTCATTACCAACTCCTCGTGGGGCTTTCCTTAAAAGTTCTTACTTAATAACGCTTTATCAATTGTTTGATAAGTATTCATTTTTAAAACAATTATAAATATATTGAAATGATTTTGCCTATTTCAAGTTTAATAAAAGCCAATGCTCTAACAATTTTATTTTTAGACGGCTTTGTTGAACAGAAATACATTCCAAAAACGTTGTATAAAAATAGCTTAGGAGTACTCTTGGCAGGTGTATGCCTCAGCGTGCAACTGAATCGGGTTTTGTTAAGTCTGAAGTCTTCTAGTAGAAAATATTTCTCACTTTTGCTGACAATTGCAGTTCTTGTTATGACAACAAAGCAACAGTATTTGCTATACACTTTTTCGTATAGATAAAATGCATGAAAATTCAACGCGCAAAACTAGTTTAAACAATTTTTTGACAGTCCTGCTTGCCAGCCAGCTGTGTTGGTGTTTCAACAGGAAAATCGTTTGCTCATTTTTGACATTTGATTTGAATACTTTATGAATTTTCATTTTGAACTGACAAGCTGCAAAGCGTTGACTGAAACTTTGACATTAAAATGCAGATAATTTCACTAAAGCTTAAAATAATTGAGCTCACTTAATGCAAACACACAGAGCGCTTTAGGACAAACACCACACAACTATGTTGGCCAGCTTACTTAGATATCAGAGATAATTGACAACATAAAGGTTTTACAATGATGTCATTAATTATGCATCTTAAAGATGATTTGTAGTTGTATTTATAGACAGGCTTGTCGATATTTGAAGTCAACATGTAATTATTGATAATAAGTCTTTTGAAACATCATTTCAAATTCCCTTTGCAACTCGCAATGGCTTTTGATATATTGGTATGCAAATACATATATCAAAATAGAAATTATGACCGTTAAATTCATACATTATTATGCTGTCGTTTGGATTTGAATGTTGTCTAAGCAGTTGGCGACAAACTTACAGTTTCGAAAATCTAATTAATTGATTAATTAACACTGAATATGATTAATGTTGCCAAAGCTGAAATGCGCGCAAGCAGTTGCTAAAATTGATGGCCAGCTATTTGCACAGTAACTAGTCCACACACACACACACACACACACGCGTGAACTATTTATACACATTGTGTGTAATGTTGGCCACAAGAGCAGCCACGTGTGACTTTCTTTTGGCCTGGGAGAGCATGAAACTGCCAAGTAAAGTAATTATTGCAGAACTATTCATCATGTTTTGTGTCGGGTTGCTGGCACTTAAACGCTTCGCATCGCATCGCATCGCCTGAATCCTGTCAAACGTGGCGTATGCGCAACACCGAAACCATCCCACATAACGCCAGCCGGTATTTATGTGATTTTGTTGTATACAAAAGTCGGTTATGGCTGCCTGGAAACTATGCGAGAGAGGTTAACTAATTAGCATGTCAAAGCCATCAATTTTACTCCATCTGCCCAGTAAGCCGTAGCACATACATTCTTCACACCACCCACCCCCATCACCCACGCTAACCCTTCTTCAAGTTGTCTTGCCCCTCGGGGCAGTGGCCACATGAATATCCCAAGGCGTAAATCCCGTTTAATTATGCTCTTACATTTATTAGCTTTACACATATTATAAAATAGTTGAGCCTTTTAACAAGAACATCACTTAAAGCCCGAGGAATCCCCACACGTATCTATTTGAATTTGTTTCTCAATGGCTTAGGGCAAAAACCAATTTGCTGCCAATGCCATTAAGGGTACCTTAGAAATTGGTTGTCGTTAAACAAAATGTGCGGGCTGAAGGCCCCAAATTTTAAATTTTCTCTCTGATTAAATTACTTAGCTGTGTGACAAGAAGAAATTACACGAGACAAAAGCGAGGCAACTTTATATTAAGAAATTGTATCTTAATTTACTTAGAGCTTTCACTCGACGGATTTAATATGGTCTTTTAAGTCTTCGGGTGTAGACGCCGCTGCACTCCATACTTGTGATCCCGATGCTTATAAACACCAATCTTTCCCTTCTTGCGAATGCAGCGTCCCTTGATGCCTTCAACCTCATATGGACGACACTTTCGTTTGCTTAGCAGCTGTCTGCCCGGCAAGAACACATAAGTACGGCGCCGATTGTGTCCAATAATACGATTGGTATCAGGTTCAGGATCAGGCTCCGAATTTGCCAATCGGCCCACGTCAACGGGAACCTCTGGGTTTTTTTTGGGGCTAGGCGAGATTTCGTCCTTGGCCATAGGATACTTCTCCCCGGTTGCTTCTTTGCTATTGTCCGTGGTGGGTATACCGTTGCTACCCTTGTACACCCGACCGCCCAACAAATGGCTTGGCATGACAGCAGCACGTGCGTTGCTACGAAACGGCATATCTTTATGCTCACAGCCAAGGGGTGTGATTATTTCATCCTCTGCACACTTAGCTCTATCTGCCTCACCAGCTTTATCTGTTTCATTGTGATGCGGCTTCAGAGGTTCATCTCGATCGATGCATTTGTCGTTGGCGTCCAGCACTTCATTTGGCTCGCACTGCGGCTTACTTCGCTGCTTGATTACAGCTTGCGGTGTTACTGATTGACCCGCTGGCGGCTTTGTTTCCCCTTTTTCAACTTTTGCAGCAATAGTCTTAGAGTCTCTAGCACTTTTAGTTGTGCTAAGAAAAAGTAACAGCAGCAGACAATGAAGGCCTCGATATGACTTCATGTTGTCCAATGTTTCTTCTAGGATTGATGTTTTCAACAAATGTACTTGCCATAAACAGCTGGGGGTAGCTAATCCCATTAAAATTAAAATTAAAAGTGCTGCCCAGTTAATTGCATTTGAAGCGCTGCTCCAAAGCAAATCCACTCTCCGTACCAATTCGTCTGCCAGCGACGTTTTTTTTTTTAGCGTGCAATGCGTCTGTTGTTGTTTCGATTATTGTTTTATGTAGCCAATTCCGAACCGTTTATTTCACATAAAAATACGATAAATAAGCGACGCATCCTGTGCGACGACTTTCAGAAAGAAAAAACCACCGAAGGCAATAAGGTGGTGGGGTCTCGTTGCTTATGCTGCTGCTTTTGCTGATAGTGCTGTTATAGTTGTTGTTGGACTGGTGCACCTACACCTTTGAGTGTTTATAGCACAAACAATGGAAAGGATGTGCCCCAAGGACATACGCGTCGACTTAAATCGGGGCGAGCTGAGCCAGAAAACGGCCAAGGAGCCGGAGCAAAGAACCGGTCCAGAGCTTAAAAACAAAGTAAAGCAGTCCAAAGTAAGAACAACAAGCAATGCGAAAAAAAAATATGTGAAAAGGATGAGTTGAGAAGCAGCAGCAAAAGCATCAGAAGCAATGGAGATCCATTGAAAGCAAAGACAAAAGCTGCTCCTGTTGCAGCACCTCGACGCTTGTGTTTGTGTTGTCTGAATTCACCCACCACAATCACAGAAACAGCAACAACAGCAACAACGACAAAAATGCTAACAAGGATGTTGTCGTCCACGTTGGACCAACGAAACTCCTTGCAGGGCTGTTGTTAAAAATTTCATGTTAATGGCCACACGAAGCTTTCTTCTTAACCCTTTTGCCAAGGGGTCGCGTACATGTGTGGTTGCCAATCTCTACATAGTATTTGTGTGTATGTTTGTGTGCGTCACAGGGTCATTGTGCTGCCATATTTCAGTCACACCTTTCATGCTGGGTAAAGGTAGCTTATTTCCTTTCGCTGTCCCTTAAAATTTAATTTCAACTTGTGCACACATTCCGAACGCGCGAAAGCCAAACCATTCCAAAAAGGAAATGACTTTAATTAAGGATATCTTGTGAAATGCTTGCTCATATTTAAAACTCCTCGATAGCGCAGCACCAGCGTCTAAAATAAAAAAGAGGAGCGCAATCAAAGGCGGACAGAGCATCGTTAGAAAATAAATTCGAAACAACAAAGCGTCCACGGCGAAAAGATTGTGCTCAGAGTACCAACAAGAAAACAAGAAACCGACATAAAAAAAAGGGCGATGCAAAAGGTGAAGCAAAAGAACATAATGCGCTTTACTCTAGACTGGACTTTAGCTTGGCATTTTCTTTAGTGATGTCACTGTCACCTAGCTACCAAGCCCACAAAGGTGACCAGCTGTTCTCGGGCATTGTTTCAGCGGCCTTTGGAGTGTGCTTTTGGCTTTTCGGTTTGCCTATGGCGTTGGCTTTGCTTATTTTTGCACATTGTTTTTCTGGATATTCTGTTTTTTTTCTATTCTGCTAGCTTTGGTTTTTTTGTTTTTATTTTGTGTCTTTCGCTTTGACTGTTTGCCATCTGTCCTAGTTCAACTGTTAGTTTGTTTGTTTGTCAGCGCCTTCAGGTCTTTTGCGGGGATAATCAGATAAAAGCTTTAGTGTCATTTGGGCCAAGTTACTTAATTGCGAGAAGAGCAGCTTTGCCAGCTTGACTGCTGCTTCCTTTAGTAGATTGAATTAGGCACAGTTACTGTACAACTAATCTGCAAAGCTAAACCCGAATGCCTTTTATGACTCCACTTTGAAATTCATTTGCAAGCAGTAGTCGACTTTAACAACTTGTTTGCATGCTGGCCTCCCATTGAGTCATGTACGAGCAACTTTTTCGACTCAAACAACCAATACAACAAACAACTAACATACACACACACACATGTGTACAAACACAAACTAAATGCTACACACTTAACATCACAGCACTCAACAGTGCTGTCAAATGTTTTTGCAATGCATTGCAATGGCCATAGCCAGTGCTGCATAAGTGTTTGTGAGTGCTCATGAAATATTTAATGTTTATGAATTTCAAAATGTTACTTGCTTCATTTGCATAATCCTTGTGTTTGTCAAACAACTAGCAAGTCTCATATATCGTTTACATGCCTTCTGACGAATACAAAATGCGATACACACCAACACACACACACACACACGAGACAACACTCAGCACACCGCATTGCACAATATTCGACATTCGAGAAGCGACAGTTCTGGGATGTTTCATAAAACAAGCAACATTTAGAGGAACCATAACCCCGGACCCCTGAGTGTACAACAGCATAACAACATTTAGAAGCAAGAAGACAAAATTTGAATGTCAAACTGTGGAATATTCCTGTTTAATTTGACACATTTGATGATCCAAAAAGCTTTTGATCGTGAAATAAAACATTTCTGGCATAATAATATGTTTTGTGAAATGTTTTTCATAAAAAACTATAAACGTATGCATAATATGCTTTGTTGTTCACATCTGTTTTGAACTTATTTAAATTATGGTTATCAATCAATGCAATATAAGGATCTGGCACTTACTTGTATAATAGGTGCGTTTAAGTCGCCAAAGGTGTTTCTAAGCTTTTAATGCCGAAGAATGCATAATGCATTTAAGCAGCCACTATAGTTAACTTATTTTCTTTTTTAACAAACGCACGTACACACACACACACACCCCCTGTATCCAGTTTATTGTTATCGTTTTTGTTCGTATGCCTTGCACGCCGTTCGATACGCCGCACGTCGCTGCCAACAGTGGCAGTTTGTGCATATTTTATTGCGTCCGTTTCCTGTTGCTTTTTTGTTGCATACTTTCAGGCTAATTCTTGCTTCGCATTTTTCTTATATTTTTTTGCCCATTGTTATTGCTGCCTGCTAAGGCAGTTGGCCTCCATTTTTATTGCAAATTGTTTATGGAAAAGGAAAAGCAGCAAAACCAAAAAAGGAATGAAAAGAAAAGAAAAGAAAAATGTCAACTTTGGCCCTTCTTATCGAGCGGCAACCGTTTCCTTGCCTGCATTTGCATTAATTGCCACTCTGTGCAAGCTTTATGTGATTTATGAACGCAGCTTTGCAGTCGCCACTTTGGAAAAATATAAATACCAAAATAACTACCACACACACACACACGTACAAACAAACTTACTTACACACGCCTACGACCTGGGTGGGCTGGCTGACTGGGGTCAAGTGGTAGAAATTTATAACACGAATCCGCTTGCCAAACAAGAAATTAAAAGTTTGTGACCGGCACACACATAAACTTTTTGTGCACACGCATGTGGCGCATTGTAAAATTTATTAAACTAACTGCAAATTAGTGCAAAAACACACACATAAACACGTACAATTGACAACACATGCGTGTGCCAAATTTAGTGCAGTAAAAAAGAACGGCAAAAAACAAAAATACAAAAAAAAAAAAATTCCAACATAAATCAAGGCGCTTGCAGCAGGCCAATCGTTAAATAATGCTGCCAATTGGCTAAATACTTTCGTCAGAGCATGCCGCTCTGCGTCTGACTGCGCTCTAATTCCACAATATTAAATAATCGTGGCGCCGCGTGTGAAAAGAAAAGTAATGCGGAGACAATACGACATCGTGAAGCGGCCTGATGGGGAAAAAGCTTTTTCTTTTGAATATCATGTTTTTTCTTTTTTTTTCTCTTGTGTGTTAGTAAAATTGTAAAACAATTGTTATAAATTTAATGCGCCTTTTTTGGTGGCACGTTCTGTGCTTGACAAATGCAGACAATTAGCTAAATGGTTCACTGGCGCCAACAGCCGCCAGATGCCAGACAAACGGGACAGTTTCAGCATCAGCTTCAGCTCCAGTTGCAGAGCTTCCAAAGTTACTTACTCATTGCGCAGTTTTTGACACGCGTCCAAATTAGTTGCTGCGTTGCATTGCAGACAGAGACAGCTATAGCACAGATTAGTGAGACAGCAAGTATGAGTAGCTTGGGGAATAACCATCTACTCCAAGCTAAGATTCCTCTATTAATTGCTGTTCTCTGTACCGCAGGCGATAATAAAAAAAGTTTCAAGGTAGCTGGAAAGCAAAATATTATTAATGCATTTTGTTTGCTCTGCGACTTTGTTTGCGGACACTTATTGCGTTCATATATATTGCCATTGGCCTTGGAAAGTAGTGCATAGCTGTTGAAAAGTAAAAGTACAACTTGCAACACCGCAACATAGCATATTTCAACAATTTCAAGCGGAGATATCACAGATATCCTTCTACTTTTATACAATGCTTTTGCTCTGCACAAATATTATGTTGTCAAAGCAACATTCTTATGAAGATGTTTAAGATTTTGCTGTGTTTTGTGTGTGTGTGTGTGTGTGTGTGTGTGCGTTAGTCCTGCACTTGTAAATCCCCTTGGCACATTGTTATTTCCGCATTATACAAAGAGGGTATTGAGCAACAAGCGGAAATGGCTTAAAGGATATTGCAATTTTATTTTTGGAAAAGTAGGTAAGCGCAACAACTAGAGAATCGAAAAATATGCAAAAGTGAACAGAACTCGAACAGGATGGAGCATGCACAAAACCATTGCAAAATAGAAAATAGCAAAACCGGATATGTCTATGTGTATAACCATCTGATGTCTATGCATCGATATACTTTAATGGTTGCCGTTGAAGATTTAACTGTAACTACATATTTGGTTAGTTTGCGGAAATTAAAGCCAGCCAAGATTTTACTCAACTCCCATTAATTATTTACTTCGCTAATTAGCAATTTAGGTGATATGTGTTATACGCAGCATATCTGCAATAGCTAAGACTCCAAAACTTTTGGCAGACGACAAAGTAATTTCCCGAGTTGATACTCGCTTTTTATTCGCCCTTCACTTACGTTATTTTCGTTCGATTGGAGCACGCAAATGCCAAAAACTTCAAAAGTGTTTTTGTCAAATGCTTCCCATTTGTGTGTGCTACAAATTTGTGTTGCAAAAACATTCACAACACACACTCACACAACACACACTCAGACAAACACACTTGTACGCACACACACGCAATACTTGAATACTTGTGAGCTGGCTAACGAAGATAAATAGTCAAAAGTTTGCAGCTGCCTAATTGACAAGAAAATCGAAAATTTCCTTAATGAAATGCATAAATTGCTTAAGAAAATCCTCTGAACTTTAAGAGCAGCTTAAAAAGCAACAACTTATCCTACAACCTCGTTTTCAAAGCGAAATAAAATTAATATTTCTTTTGAAATTCTCTCTCACTTTTTCCCACCTTCTTACTTTGGCACAGATTAGGAATTGCTGCTGGATATGTCGCTGACTGCAAAACGAACGAACGAACGAACGAAGCAATGGAAAAATTGTAATTTAATGCTCTTTTGCACCTTGAAAACCTTTCAATCTCACCAGATACGTAATCACATTCGAAGTGCTCAGCACTGTCCCACGCATCTCTACCCTCTTTTAAGCCACCGGCAATGTCAGCGTAATCACCAACACTTGATGAAATGTTACAATTTATAAGACAAACCCACAGTAGCAGCAGCAAAAGCAGCAGCAGCAGCAGCAGCCAAAAGGTGAGCTTCCTCTTTCCCTAAGCCACTGCATACATGCATAGATTCTTTTGCAGCATGTGTGTGTGTGGTGTGTGTGGCATTATCCATGCAGTGGCAGCTTTGCAGGTTGCTCAGTGTTGCCATTTGTACATTATTTTGAGCTGTGCTTTGCTTGCTGTGCTCAGTGCTCGCTGAGCTTTTACTGCAATTTTGACACACCTGATGAATTTTGTGCACTTAAGTGAAACCCTCTGCTGCCCCTCTCCCAAACTATTCAACAAAAGAATCTCGTCGCATGCTGCGACTTTGCACACACACTCTCGCACTTGGAGCCCTTGACTAATGCATCAATTTAAAATTATTTGATTGAAATTACAAACTGCATTCGTTTAGGGTAGACAGAAAGACTTTAGGTGATTGTGGAACTTGGCAGCGTTTGCAATCATCTTGAAAGATTCCATATACTTATGTATGTTAGCTTAGTTTTGCAGTGGCAGCTGCTGCCAATTAGCAAAGGACAAATAGCCAAGCGCAAAACCAAACCTCGTTTATTTTCCATAGAAACAGAGCCTGGGCAACAGGCCTTCTTTTCAGTCTCAGCGGCCAATTAACAGTTTTCAAATTTTTCATGTTACGCTCCAGTGGTGGTGTCCTCGTAAGGGGAAAGGGGAAGATTATAAAGCTAGTCCTTTGTCTATTCCACTCTCTTTCTCTCTCTCTCTCTCTCACTCTCTCTCTCCGTATGTTGTTGCTTGCTTGCAGCCTTGGCTGTACCCCAAAACTAATTTCAGCGCAGTGGAGCATGTGGCACAAACTTTTTTGGCATATGTCGCCCATTATTTGCCATAAAATTTAACATGAGGCAGCTGGCGCACCTACGCAGCAGCAGCAGCACATGCCGCCAGCTTGTTGTACTATCATATGTGCTTGTGTGTGTGTGTGTTAAATTTTTTGTGTTGCTCAAGCTATTGTTGTTCATGTTGTAACTGTTATTGTTGTTGCCTACGTGCGCCGCGTGCGGTTGGTTAACTTAAACGGACCCCCGGCATAGAGCAAAGTCTGCGTCTGCGTCTACGTCGGCTTCGGCGTCGCTGTTGGTTGCTGGCGTTTAAGTTGTTCTCTGCCAAAAAGTTTTTGTCATGCCTGGGACTAATTATAAAATAGCTCAAAGGCAACTCAAAGGCTGCCCACAAAAGTAGAGGTCCCCGGTACGTGGGAAAGAAGCGACATTGAAATGAATTTTCCAGTGAGAAAAAATTTAAAGCTTCTAAAGTGAGGAGCTCGAACGAGTGCGGGGTTGTGTGCCATGCAGCCGCAAACTAAACATTTGCCTGACAATTTGTTGTTATTTATTTTTATGTTTGCATCCGTTTATGTCCTCTCTCTCTCTCTCCCTCTTCACTCTCTTGTTAGGCTAGCAGCTTGTAATGTTTGGCCATTAGAAATAATAGTGTGGTTGTTGTTATACTTTTTCAGTTGTTGTTGTTGTTTTGTTCGTTTATGTTGTTTTACATAGCCAGCGAGTTTTGGGTTACATACTACCTGGAAATTTATTTTTCTTCCCCATATACACCCTGTGCCAAACATATATGTGATAAGGTATATCATGCGTAAGGATGCGCCAGCTAAGTAGCAAATAATTTATAAAAAATCTGCAATATATATTTTGATTTTTTCAAAAACTCTTTGCGAGTTCTTAGGATTTTGAAGACATTTTTTTCTTAATTGTTCCAGAAATCGAGCATATCACGTGTTCAGTTATTTTGTTTTTTTTCTATCTTTTGAAGAGTTTTGACAAGCGGCTCGTAATTGGCAAGCAGCATGATTCGATTCAGTAGCCCGAAGTTAAATCTCGGTCATGCATGTGGGAGAAGGTATAATGTATGTGTTGGCGTTGTGGGGGAATGCTGTAGTATTAAATTGCCTGAAACCCTTTGGCAACATTTTGGCAACACCACAGAAAATTAGCACTTTAATCTTTGCTTAATTCGTGTCATTTGTGGCAATGATATTTTTGTTTTGGGCCAAATATGTAGCGATTAATTTGTAGAAGAAGAACGCGGAGCATGGAAGTGGAACAGAAATAGGAATAGGAATGGGAATGGGTTACAGCATTGGCAATAACTCAGTGGCTTTATCAAAAAACCACTTACACACACAATCAACTTAATGAAGCCATAATTATTTGGGTTAACAGCTTGCGGCGGACAGCTGGCAACTTCAGTTCATTGGGGCCAACAAATCAAAGTGAACGCCTTATAAGTAACCAGGCGCAACATGAAAACCAATACATAGTAGAAAAGAAAAACAAATAAACGCACATTTGCAAGCCTATTTAACAAATAGACGATCATTACTTTTCTCCACTGGACGTTCAATGAACGCCAAAAAAAAAAACCATGTGATATACAAACAAAGGACCGAATGTGAATGTAAAACTTATGTGTATGGATGGGGTCACATGCAGAGTTCAAGGGAAACATATTGGCAGGGCGTAATGAAGTTGTAGCCCTCAAATGCTTGTAGCATGCTAAGTCTGTAAGCAAGTGAAAAAACAAACAAGTTTTGAAACTGCTTTAGAACGGAAATAAGTAGCTTAAGCAGTTAAATCTATGCAATCAACTGAACAAATGTGTAGCTTATGTACAGTTTAAACTAGATACTGATGCATAATTCAATGCAATTGATTAGTCACACATCCAATTAAGTATAATTTAACATATTAAAATATCAATTTACTGATTGACCTAACTAATTATTGAACGCACGATATCATTAACCCAATTCAATTACTTGCTCGCCAAACATTTACAGTCAAAGCAAATAAACAACATTTTGACTCTCCACTAAAACCATGAAGATTAAACGTGAAATATTGTTTATGTGAGTCATAAAATTTATTTTCTTCTTTACTTTTTAACAATTTGACAGTTTTTTTAGTTAGCAGGCCAGCTAGTCCGCCAAATTGAATATTTTGTGCTTGAACTGATGAAGATATTCTAGTCAAACAGAGAGGCAAACAAACTTTTTGTTTGCATATGTATGTTGGACTGTATTATATGTTGTGAAGAATGGCTCAAAGCTCAGCAAACTAAGTCGACAATAATCGTTTATTGACAGCATATCTTGTTATATTATGACAATTTTAGCTCTTGAGACACATGCATATTAAATTTCTTCGAATTTGTGCAGTCATAAGTCCTTTGAAGCCAAGATGTTGGTGTTGCGGATCGATGAAAAAATAAAGCTTCTGTTGCGGTCATTGCACCATTTGGCTATCATCTATTCACGATGTGAATATTAATGTAACTATACAGATTTTAGACACGCCAAATATTGTTAAACACAATTTGAATTTAAAGGCGTAATTAAACTGAAATTTTTCAACGATGAACTGTCAAAATGTTTCCCGGGAAAAGCTATTAGCGAAACGTATTAGATTGCACTATAAACATTAGAGTTAGCTTGTTTACGCGAAACAAAAAACAAACTTCTAACGTGTGTTTCATGGCCGCACGCCAAATAATATATACATATATATAGTAAGGCACATGCACAGTCGTGGAAATATAATACATTCAAACATAAACAGGGTCCGTTAGGGGTAGTTAGATAGTTGAACGCGTTCGCGTATATGTTTATTTACTTTGGCAATAACTCCAGTTTAAGGGCTTGTTTGATTTTCCCACGAGGCAGAGTGTATGTATTTATGTATTAGCTTAGGCCTCAGCCTGAGCCGCAGCGCCTTTGTCAATAGTTGCCAAGATCAAAGCCAAACCCAAAACTACATACTCGATTGCCCTGGAAGCAGGTGTCGCGTGCTAAGTCACAACTTGACGAAGCGGCAAAATGCTCATTCAAAATGCATGAACCATATCGGCAACGCATTGAATTGCTATCCATCAGCTTTGCATAAGTCATGAAGCATATCGCTCCTTTGATATTTGATTTCAATACAACGCTTAAGCTAAGATAGCAATGTGACAGAACTAACAACATGTCAACATGAATTAACACAGGCTCACAGCTTAAAGAAGCAGCTGAAAAAGGCACTACTTCTATCCAAAATTATCCAACTAGCATTGTTAGTTTAATGGCCAAGCAAGCACATACAAAAACTTATTACTTATACATGTGGCTGGATTAGAATGTTAATGAAATATTCGATTTATAAAGTATTTATACCATAACAACAACGAATTATTTAGCTTAAATATATTAGCATTTAAGTGACTTCTGTGTATATTACACAACGTCAATGGTTAATAGCTTAGTTTTGCTATCAATTTGAACATTTGTCTTCCTATTATAATGTTTTCTATTTGACACAGATTCATTTTTTATTGCTCAGTGCTTGTGTTATTAAAGCAATATAAACTTACATAACTCATGTTGCTCAGTTGCTCAATGAAAAGGATTTTATTAAAGTTTTTTCTTTTCTTATAAGCAAAGCACAGACGTTTGAGGATTGTTGTTGGCGCTGGTATACATAAAATGGATTATTAAATCAACTTTGAGCACAAATATTATGGTCTTTTTTTGCATGCTGCTATTAAAAATGATAGGCACGTTTCTGTTGTTAATTATTAATTTCGCTGACTTCATAGCTGCTGGCTGCTAGGTAAAAACGTGTCACAAATAACTTGAATTGCTTAATAAAACGCTTCTCAAGCGTGCACATGACGTTCCGGGTTTTTATAAGCTGTCAATTTGTTTACACGTCAGCGTTGTCGTCATTGTTGCTGTTGTTAATATTCTTACTGTTAGGAGGAGCTGCCATTGACTTTGGCGCCGCCGCAGCTGAAATATTAACAGCTCTTATGATGCGCCATGACTTGGTTCACATGTGCCTCGCCTGACGCTCATCTGCTGATGCTGCTTGTCGCACTTGTGGCAAACACTTTGCCTGGCGCATTTAATATTTTTGCCAGTGCCAAGCAAGCAACGCAAGCAAAGATAATGCTCCTGGGAACTGGTGAACAAGTACCAGGCATGTGGAATGGGAATCAGGTAGATTAGGTAGCTGAACTCCAGCTAGGCCACAACAACAAGTTGCTTTGCTCAGGTCGACTTTGACTGTTGTGTGACACACTACGCGTTCGTTGTTGTTGTGTTGTTGTCTCTCATGCGTGCGTTTATCTTGATGCTGTCTAGGTGTGTTCGTGTGGGTGTTTTGTGGGTACTTGCGAGTGACGAAAAACGCATAAAACAGCATAATTTGTCAGCTTGGCAGGATGGCTAGAGTAAAACGCCAACAGCATAACAATGAATCCAGCCAGCAATACAACATTATTGCTCCTGTGCGATAGCCAATCCATTGTCCACGACCTAACCCATTGCCCGATCCATAACGGACATGAATTAGTGTGCACTTTGTCAGCTCAACTGACATTTTCAATAAGCAAATTCCAAAATTTCATCGACATACTACTCTAGCTCCGAATGATATGAGGCCACAAACGAATCGAAATCCAAATTGTAATCAAAGAGGGTCACGCATGCAATTTTAATTAACCAGTTGGTAACAAACGCATCCTCATTTCAATGCCTCTAACGGCGTATGAGCAAAGAATTCCAGCTTTGAGGACACAAATTTTGAAATAATTGCTTTAGGAGTGGCAGGGGCATTCAGGAGTGCCAGTCTCGTCGATGTCTTGTCTGTACCGAGGCTAATTTATGCACATTTAATTATGTACTGAGAGAGGTTTTCTTTTTTCCACCCAGCCAGCCAGCCAGCCACCCAGCAGCTGCTTCCTTCTGCTTCTTCAGCCGCTCGGCACTGGCAAATGTGCGGAGTTGCTTTGCGCCTCGCATAACAAATAACACACAATGTATTTACACACAAAAGCAACATTAGCCGGTCTCATTCTGTATAGTACGAGCAGCAGTCCTTATGTGGGGGAGTAAACATTTTGTTTTTGTTCTTACTTCTAATGCTTTCTTTTTTTTTATTTAATTTACTTGGCTTTTAGTTCATTACGAGATTCAGTGGCGAATTGTATTTGTCTTCCGGCAAATTGAATTGCATAAATGCTTAATAAAAGTGGCATGCGTATGTTTCTACATGCACTAGACTGATTTCATTCGTTTATACTCTTTAAGAGGTATTTCTTGTTAAGTAAGGAATAAAGAACTACTGGAAAATTATATTTTTAATCCCATAACGAACATAAGCTGAATCGCTGCATTAAATAAACCTGTCTATACACTTTGGACGAGAAGCAAAAAGTTTCTTAGCAATGGACAGTTGATACGCCAAAAATTCTCTTTTTCTGAAAGAGTATTTCGTATTCGGGCAGCTATTCCATTACTATTACCCTTTCTTTTTTTCTTTTTTTTTCCTTTTTTTTTTTTTTTTTTTTTTTGTTAATTTAAATGAACCAAATGTGCAGTTGGGAAAGTTGTTTTTGTTGTTTGTTGCACGCTTAACTTGGCTTCAATTTCAGAGCGCTGCCAATTAAAAAACTTTTGCCCAGCCGCAATTGGCGCTGCAATTGAAACCTAAAAGTAGACTTTGTTTTTATTGCATTTCACGAGTGAATCGATTTGAGCCACGCATCATTGCCTCCTCGATTATTTATAACGCATTCCTGCACGTATATACTATACTACAGTTTGTATAACTAAAAATTGATTTGATCAATATAAATGCGATATACAACAAAATTACCACTTTGATTTGCATATATGAACTATAAAAATCTCAATCAAATAACTAGTTTGTAAATATAATCAATTTTTTAAATATTTGATTTAATTTTTTTTTTTATATTAGCAGCGTTAATTTACGCTATACATATTTATGCATGAAGTGTATCCTGTAGTCCCTTCTCCAGTACGACTTGTTCGTCTACACAAAAAACTCGCTTTTGCGTAAAGACTTCAAAGATACTTTTCAACAGACAGACAGACATGTTTCCCCTGTATGTCCTCACGAATTGCTTTATTTTTATACTTTACTGACATAATTAACATGTTCATACCAATCAGCATAGCATGTAGAGTGTATGCTGTGTTGGGTGTTACTTGGAATACTCGAAATGTTGAACGATTCATAAATTTATTGTTAACAGTAAAGTGCTTTAAAAACAAAAGAACAAATGGATATTTTAGTGATATTTTTAATATTTGTCCGTCTCTATATGCCATACCATATTTAGCATAATGTTGCCTGAGCAGAAACAAAATGACAACAACAAGTACTACAGCCACAGAGTCTCTTTCTAAAAAAAGGCAGGCCACAATTTTGATTTAATTGTTGGCATGGTGACGTTCTTTTAATTTATGTCAATTTATTTAATCATGCACTGGCTGCCTTCCTTGCCTTTGTGACACTGGGACTACAGAGAGAGTCAGAGACGCGTATTAGGTTGTGAGGACGAAGCTTGTTATCCTAGCAGACAAGCTACTTCATGGCATTTGTAATTAAAAGGCACTCATGTTGGCCAGATAATTTGAAAACTAAGTTAGCTAATGTAAGACATCGCTTTGACGCTTCTGTGACGCTGCTCACGTCCCAGGCACGTCATAAAAAAGCCAAAAGCGAGCGCGATAAAAATACATTTATCAATCAAAAACTTCAATGGGGAACTTTTTGCGTAAGTTGCAGCATAAAAATATTCATTTTATACGACAGACTGGGTGAGTCGCTGAGCGAGCCTTGGGAGTGGGGCTGCTGCTTTTCTGCTATTTAATAGCTTTCATTTTGCCAAAGCAATTCACAAAATCTCGCGGACACAGGACCAACGAGGAAAGGACGTGCACGAAATGCTCAAGTTCACGCACGTCACTTGAATTTGCTCAGAAAGCATCCTGACAGGGAATACGGGTCAAGACCGACGAGCAATGTGAAACTGACTGGGATTCTGTATTTGAAATAGGGATGCGTGCTAAGGCTAATTTGCGAAATGTATTCTGGCTCATGTTATTATTATTGTTGCTGCCCTTTTTGTTGTTGATGTTGTTGTTGTTAAATCATTAATTTTATTAACAAACCATCAGAGTAGCCCACAATTTTCCCCCACTCCCATGCCAAGAACCTTAAATTCTTAATAGAAGCGAGGCCCAGAAGCACAAAGAAAAACTTTTTCAATATATATATTAAAGCGCATTTTATGTTTTCACTTTGCCATTTTTCATGCTAACTCGTAGATTTTCATTGTGATTTTTGTTTTGTTAGAAGCTGGCGTTGCAAATCGCTTGAGCTGTTTATCAAAACTTTCCCATGTTATGTTATTTGGGTTTCCAGTCATCAATAGAGTATTTTGCATATACCCTGTAGGCGAACAGGCTATTGAATATACAATTTTCAACTTAGAAAATGTTTATATCGTTCATTATGCTGTACAAGAACAACTGTTTCTGCTTGCATTTGCATTGAATCTTTGCAAATTTAACCCGTTCTCAAAAAAATTAAGCAATTTATTTAAAACCAATATCGAATATTTAAGCAGTTCTCGTACAACTTACAATCTTCATTCATAACATTTATTTCATGCTGTTGATGATGCAGCTGCAAGAAATTCTTTTGTTTCTTTTTTTCATTTTCAAACCGAAATGAATTTTAATGGCTTAGTGCGAACGTGCAATAAGAATGAGCTAGGCAGAGCATTTACTCATTAAAATAGGTGACAAGAGGTATTTAAAGGTTTCGCAAATAACAAAGGATACTTTAAAGATGTTTTCTGTCAACGTACAACGACTTAAAACTTGTTTCTTCATTGTTTAGATCATGCCAAGTATAAGATAAATTTAACGTTACATGTTTTAAAAGGGTATTTTTTGGTCTAACCCAAGTTGATAACGTATTAAAACCTATAGCATATAGCATGTACGTTTACGTTTACAGCAAAATATAAATATAAAAGGGATTTGCAAGTATTTTTATGGGCTTTTATTAAAAAGGCTTACACATTTTAAGCATTTCGTTCGCAGTCAGTTTGTGAAAATATTTGCACAGCTATTGAACCGCCATTGAGCAGCTGTCAGTCAGTCAGTCAGTCAGTCTGTCTGCTGTCTGCTTGTCTGCTTGTCTATCTGCCTGTCCATCAAGTAGGAGTGGCATGTGGCGCCTCAATTTAATGCGCATTGCTTTGACCTTTTTTCGTGACTTTGTATAACTTTGTAATTAAATGCAAATTAAGTGAACCGTATTTTACGCCTTGATTTTTTCAATCCTTTTTTTCTATCTTAATTTTTATTATCTATTTTTGCTGACAATTTGAAACTTGCTTGGCAAACTCATTGGCAAAACTCGCAGCACTGCTGTGACTCTATTAGCGCCAATGTTGCGTTAATAGACGCTTCGAGGTCGATGTAAGAGAGCAAAAAAAAAAGGGTGCCAAGGGTTGAGACAACTTTTCTAATTAGGATCAGTTGATGAGTGCAGGATGAGAGGCAGAGTTGCGGGACTTAACATGCGCTGAGAAATTCATTTTGGCGTAACAGTCAAGTCAATGCCTGTTGCTGATACTGGCAGTATGTATATGCATATCAAATTGAGTACTTGTGTAATGAGCTAGCTGCTTGGCGAATGCGTTGCCAAGGCGCTGAGGCATGATGAGGCAGAGTGCGGTGGCATGGACATGAAACGCAAATCAGCACAAATCAAATATGCAATCTTTTCGCTATTGCAATTGCAACGCAATCAAAAAGTAGCAGAAAACTTCCTTGGCAAAAGCATTAGAAATGCCAACAAAACAAAACTAACTCAAAACTTTTGGCACAGGAAACCAAAAACACGCGGCAATCGACAATGTCGATTATATGTATGTATGTATGTTTGTGTGCATGTAGAAACACTCGTGTGTTTAAGTTTTTCGGTCTAGTTCCCTCTCATTCTCTATTGGTAACCGGTAACTGGAGACTGGCAACTGGCAATTGGGAAACTTAGGCAACCAGCAAGCGGCTGAATTGCAAAAGTGGGAGTTACAACTGTTGAAAGTTAAACCGTAAGCATCAAAAAGCGCCAGCTCGTAATTACAGATTGCGAAACGAAACGAATCGAAAAGTAAACGATGTTGACGATGGAGACGCGACTTCCAAATGAAAATGGAAATCTCAAATGGAAGTGACTACGGAGCAGCTGATGATGGAGGAGAAGGAGGAGCGGCAAAGGAAATCGCACTGAAAACACGCAAACCTCGGCAAAAACTTCAAACTGATGACTGAGGCGCAGCCAGTAATGGGCAAAACTAGCACGAGAAAGGTGAAGCAAGACCAGGTGTTCGAATCGAAGGGAATAAACACAAAGCAAAAAATACAGAAAGGGTAAACTTTGTGAAGCCGTGAAGAGGCATCTTAAGCGATTTTCCGCTACGCTGCGCTGAGCGGAGCACAACAATATGGCGGCAATATCTTTAGACCAAACAAGTTGCATGAGCGATCTGCTTGGGGCGTGGGAGCGTTCAGTAAATTTACGGCAAGCGAAAATTAAGAAAGTTACTGCAGCCTGTGCCAGACTTGACACAGGTTTGTGCATCCAACGTTTCCATGTAGGCTTATTTATGATGCATAGTTAAGCGGCATGCGTGTGTGTGTCGCCTTGGCTTTGATAAATGTGCAACGTTGCAGCGTGGCAGGAAATGGATTCTGAGTCGTCTGTGTCGCCGTATCTTGAGTTATGCGACCAGCTCTTATCGAAGCGTGGCGTGCCGTGGCGTTGCAAAAAAGACAACAACTGCAACAACGAGAACTTCAATTAAGCCATTCAAGTTGCTTTCGAGCGGTTGTTAGTTCAAGCTGGTCAATGGCCAAGTGGCAGGCAGACAAGCGCGAGCAAAGTCAAGTATAGGCCATGGCCCAGAACTGATGCTACGGCAACGTCCACCGGGCCAAGACAAATGCTTACAAATGTTGCCAAAGGTTCTTCGCTAAGCCAAGTAGTATTTTCAGGATGTTCGTTCGTTTGTTCGCTCTTCTGTCTGGCATCCTCTGGAATATAAATGAGTCAGCATTTGTTAGTCGGGAGGGCTGCAGCGTTGATTGAATTGTTATTGTTATTGCCCAGGAGTCGCCTTAAAGTTAAGCTTAAGCAGCTCAAGGGAAAGCTCACTCTACACCTGCATATACATACACATAGCCAAACACTCGAACACACACACTCTAAAACTACAACAAGCTCTGGCACTTTTCAATTAAAACAATTGTCAGCGACAATAAGTTATACAAAAAAAAATAAAAAAAATAAAAAGCAACATGCTTTTTCCTTCCTTTTTAGCTTCTGGGTCTGCCTGAGCTCATTGCTGATGTCGCTGACAGTTGCACGTACGCTTAATTAGAAAAAGTTGCAGCGTCCACCTCGACGCTTTGGGCCATGCCCCATCGACCATCGCCCATACCAGAAATACCAGCAGCAGCTGTCAACGCTTGCCCACATTTTTGCAACGGAAGTAAATTTACACTTCAGTTTTTATTATTTTCCGTGCGACGAGCGCGCAAAAGCGCGACTAATTTTCTTTAACGCCTGGTCAGGCTTTGACTCCCATTTCATAGCCAAGCTTCCTTCCGCTGCATAACTGATCCGAAAAGACAAATAAAAAAAGAGGGAATATCTCACATTCATAACGAAGTATGCATTCTAAGATATGCTTTTAATGAATGCGATTTTGTTTTTTTTATAACGATAAATATTTTATGATAGATTATGAATTTAAGAAATTGATGTTGTTAAAAATTCATAGCTCTCTCTATCCTTAATCTCTTGTAGAGCATACAACTATCTGTCATTCCCTTGCGCCCATTGGTTAACAAATGGAAAATGAGCAGCGTGCATCTTGCGACAGCCGCATAATTTTCTAAAAATAAAAAACCAAAGAAAACGAAGCTTAGATAATAGTACTAGGTGGGTGATAGTCCTGCAGTGCAGTGCAGTACTGCAGCTGGTTGCTTGGCTTTTGTTTGCATTTGGCGCGTGTGTCTCGTTTGTTGGCCTTTGTTCTATCAGCTAGTTGCTGGGCTCTGCCCCTCCCAGGGTCCTGTGCTGTCAGAGCTGCTGGCTAGTTGTTTTTTGTGAATTTTTTGCACTTTTTACCTTGTGACTTGGCGAGCAACCCTTTTAGACGGCAATCCACCTGACCATCGCATTTGCCGGATGTCACGTGCCCATCATTTTCCAGCACTTTTGCTTTCTCCCCTCTCTCCCCCCCCCCCCCCCCCCCCCTCCCTTCATCGTTGCAGCGTATGCGCCGTAATTATAACGGGCGTTGCTTAAATTAGTTGACATCGGGCGTGGCATCAACCACGGTTGCTGACCTGGCCAGGAACCATGAGCCACGAGCCCACATCCGAACTTGGTGCGCTGGTTACGTTTTATTTTATTTTTTTTTGTCAGTGTGCTGGGCATTCATTTAACACGCTCGCATGTGATTTTTATAGTCGGGCCCCATTGTTGACGTTTGTTGTTTGTTGTGGCTGCTGCTGCTCTGCTGCTTTTGTGTTGTGTTTTCGTTTTTTCCTTTGCTTGTACTTCATTGGTGTTTGTGTGTGTTTGTGTGTGTTTGTTGTTTTCAATGCTTTTCTGGCAACGTCAGCGTGATTAGTTGTGCCATTTTTGTGGCTGTTGGCTTTGTTGTTGTTGTTGTCTCTGCCTTTGTCAAATCCATTTGGGTTTTGGGCACACGAACCAAGCGATAAAAAAAATACCCATACATATTTATATAAGCATACTTTATGCAGTGTATTTACATACATACATCCATGCATACATATGTATTTAGGTGTTGCTCTAAAGGCAGCTAATACCAATTAACAACCACACAAGTCTGACACACGAACTCGACCTCAAAACAAGAGGCTTGACTCGTATGCACTTACATCATTAACGGCATCATTTACACCCAGCACATCCCACTGGGTTAGTTGGGTGCTTTAAGGGAGAGGAGGGAGAGCAAAGGGAGGCATCATGCACAAGCTAACGCTTTAGATGACTTTAAGTTGCAACTAATGAGACTACGAAACATAATTGTTGGCATTTAGTTAGAGATAAAGAGAATGAGCGGCGCCACGTTGACAGGCAAACACTTACACACTCACACACACACACACACACACACACACGTACAAATAAAGTTTAGCTAAAAGTGACACAGCATGAAAAAGAAGAATCACAAACAGCAGCAACACAAGTGATGGCAAATGCGACAAGTCCGGCAACTGGGGAAGCACAACGAAAACAAATGCACCTAATGACACAATTTTCACACACTTATACAATCACACACACACACACACAGCAACAAACACTGATACACCTAAAGGAACACTTTAGAGAACTGGAGCAGTGCACGTCGAGCAAACTGTTATACCAAAATCAAAGAGCAAACAACATGGCGTATGAGTGTTCTCTTGCACACTTCAATCGTGCCGAGAGAGGAGTAACATCGTGAAAGTCCTCTCATTTTCGAGAAGCGAACACTATCGAATGCTGGCGAATTCGTGAGTGAGGCTGGCATTCGTTTTACTGTTTCGCCGCATCGGGCTTGCAACGATTGCTGGCTGTAAGTTGCCAGTTGCCAGCAGCCAACAAGGTGGAGCAGTTCGGGCCAGTTTCTGGTTGTACAGTTAGCCGGCTCAGCAGCAGCATACACGGAACGAGTCAGCCAAATGACGCGCGACGACGACGACGATACTTGCCTAGTGATACCACTAGCCGGCATTGTGTCATGCAACATATATTAAAAAAAAAAAAACAAACTCTGTCAGTGTGTGTGTGTTTATATTTTGTGAATTTTCCACGTTAACAAAGTGCACCTTCAAGAAACTAAACGAAGAACTGGCAAAGCGTATACTGAATTTCGGGTATGTTACACATTTATTTTATATACTTTTTTTTGCGTTTGCAAGCAGAAGAAGTTGCAGCAGCAGCAGTTGCAGTTGCAGCCGGCACCAAAAGTAAAGCCATCAAGTTTCAAGTTGCAACTTGTAACCTAGTTTTTGGGCACTCGTGCCTCACCACACCGGGGCATGTTTTTCGTTATGTGTGCTTGATTTTAGTTGTTGGTGTGTTTGTTCGTGTGTGTGTGTGTGTGTGTGTGTGTGTGTGTGTGGGTACGACTTGGCGCGCATTGCTTCTTGCACTTTACGCGAGTTTCTTTCGTTTGGCGTATTTTACAAGCATTTTAAGGAATTTATTCTTGTACATATTATTCATGCCACTACCTCCACACAAAAAAAAAAAAAAGTGAGAGAAGCAAAATTGAAACAGCAGGAGTTGCAGGAGCAGCAAGCAGCAGCAGCAGTAACAGCATTGAAAAGTGCAATGGCAGCCAGGATACGGTGCATGCAGCTGTGATTTGTATGAATGCTGCCATTAAGCTGACGACATCAGAATGGCAAGAGGGGGTTGAGAAAGGGTCGAGAAAATGTATGAGAATTGCTTTTCTTAACTTACCGTTCGTTCGTTCGTTGCTTTCATTACGTGCCAGTCGCCCATTTTGCACACATCTCTAATGGCAGCGGGGCGAATGCGTAACACGAGACTTTCGCTTGGCTCCCGACACATTGCATATTAAATGCATACATCTGTATTTATTGCATATGTATGTACTTTTGTGTGTAAGCATATTAGCGACCAACAAAAAATCGTACAACAAAAGTTGCCAGAAAAAGTTGTAGCGCTAACGAATTCAATTGCCTTGAGCTTTATTTAAAAACAAATGGTGGCACAGATTTTTTAAATGACAAGAATTAAGATGGCAAATTCGCATAACACCAACGTTAAGTAGTAGCAGAGGAAGAAGAAGCTAAACGAACGGTATAGAAAAAAATGAACATGAGAAGAAGAAAGGAAATACGAGAATAGCAAAGAAAAGTCGCTTCAAGGAAAATGCTGGCAGAAACTTTTTGTATCGTACAAATAAAACAAAAGCCCGTCGAAGCCCAAGCACAAAATTGTCACAGCAAATAGCACTGAAAACAACAACAAGCATTGAAATACTTAAGCCAAAGTCGCGACACAGTCAAAGTCAGGAAGCCGCACGGCTCAACCGGATGTGCGAGGCGCCCATTTGGGTTTGAATGCAGGGTAGTTGGGAGGGACTTGCTCATGCTTTGTCCGCACAGACTCAGCAGCAAAAAAGTCTAATAAATTAAGCAATTTACATGAATTGTCGTTTGCTGTACACCCCAGACAACTCATTTGTATATGGACGGCAACAAGCAGGAGGCGTGGCTGTCGAGGGATTTGTTAAAAAACAGCAGAGAATAAAAGTTTGTTGCTCGTTGACAATAATTCAAAGACAAGAGACGGCAAGAGTTTTTGCTCAACATCAGCGGCAGCAGCAGCAACAGCAGGCCGCAAGGTAGGGCCCTGCAATTTGTTTAATTTCATTATATCTCACTGCTGTTGCTGCTGCTGCTGCTGCTGTTGTTGTTGATGATGATCGTGCTGTTGTTTTGCAGTTGTGTTTGCTTTTGCTATGCGCTTATCTGTGCACATTTGCAAGTTCTTTTTGTTTTTTCTGCCTTTTTTTTAGGCCATGAAATTTATGTGCATATTTTTGTCATTTGACTTGACAAATATCAGACGTACTGCTATATGTATCTAGTCAAATAAATGCCAGCTAAAGAGCTGCAGGCAACTGTTGTTGTTGCAGACGTTGCAAGTTTTACGCGCTTACAGATAAGCAACAGTTCAAACTTTGTTGTTGCTGTCTAAACTTTGTTTGACTTTGAGCTACATACATTTTTATATTCTACTTCTTTTTTTTGCGGGTTTGTGAGGTTTAAGTTGTTGTTGGTTTGGCGTAAGCACGTGACGCTCAAAGCTAATCAAACTATTGATTGTTTGGCTGATTGTGGCAGCGGATTTGAGTTTGTCTGAGATCGTTTTTATTGCTTACACAGCAGCAGCGACAGGTGAAAGTTGTAAGCAACTTTCAAGTCGGTCCGATTTTTTCTTTCGTATTTGGCCCAAGTTGACTTTCACTTTGCCAAAACTAATACCAAAGTTTTCGCTTTTCATTTGCTCCTGCAGGAAATTGATTTTTGATGTGTTGCTCTTCGCTTCTGCTGTTACTTTTATCGTTGCTCTCACTCTGTCTGATCTTTGAACCCCTTCACTGCCTGCCTAACTTACGCAATATTTTTGCCAGTTGCTTTTTATCCGAGCTTCTGTGTCAAATACTGTTCTTATTTAAGCTTGAAGCGTATCATCATCATCATCTTGTTGTTAGGTGTTAACCTCTTTGACATGTGAAAATATTTTCTGTCAGTTTCCTTTTGACACTTTTCGCAAGCTTTTTTTTATTGATTTTGCATAAGCAGCAGCCAGAGCTGAGAACTAAGAGCCGCAAGCAGGAAAAGTGTGTGTGTTTGTTTGTGTGAAAATTGTAACTCAAATACAACTTGGCTTGCGATTACTTTGCATATGTTGTATCAAGTATACGCACCGTTTGCAGACCGAGTCGAGTTGTGCTCAAACACTTTGTCAACAAACTAAATGTGGTCCAAACATCTACTACCCACGACCACTACTTACTTACCTTAGCTTGTAAAATCTAACCAAATACTGCTCTGAAAGCAAACTCCTCAATGCAAGCATGCACGTAAACACAGTCAACTTTCAACAGACCCGAGGGCCATCTGCAAATGTTTAGAAAAGCACTTTGCGGTGCACAAAGTTTCACTTGACACAAAATACTTAAAATACTGCCCCCAAACCCAGCCGTTTGATCTGGCACCTTCGCAAAGGCAAAACGAAAGAAAAAAAATTTATTTTTTCATACGAAAACTGTATGTTGCATAATTATTATATTTTTTACTTAACGCACACTCACACACACACATTTTTGTCACTTGCCGAGGGTAAAATGGCATTTTTGCGCTTATTTAAGCCATTGCATAAATTTCAACACAAAAACGAATACCACACACACACACACCCAAGCACACATCATAACACAACGCACACAAGCACACACTCACATATGCAAATTTACTGGCAGGCGGGTGCTAAAGGCCAAGGCATGCAATTGCAGGCGCCCGCAGCGGGTCCAGCACCATTGTACAATGTAGGTGGCAACCCCCCCTTCGCAAAGGAGGCAGACATGCTCTAGATGTTTTATACATACACCCACACACACACACACACACATGTACAGTGTGTTCACATTGAAATTCGCTTCAATGTCAAAGTTGCGCCCGGAATGTGTGGAAAATTATTTTGCGATATAACGCGCGAATGAAAAATGTATAAAATATTCAAAGGACCATTTTACATTTCAGCGACAGAACAAAAAAGCCACTCCCGCTATTTGGGAGTTATAATAAAAACTTTCTGAGCATGAAAAATACCAAAACAAAACAAAACATTTCAAATTTTTCCAAAACAATTCACGTGAATGCAAATTGCGTTTGCAATTTATGAAATGTGGAAAAAAAAACCTAATCCAGAAATGTGTAAGCTCTAAGCGTAAACAACGTCGAGAAAACTTAAACGATAACGACACAAACACTTCAGTCACGTGTCTTGCAGCAATTGCTTGCAAAAACAAAATTATAAAATGAAAAAAAATCGAACGCATAATAAAACAAAAA
The DNA here is from genome assembly GCA_030179655.1 of Scaptomyza flava. Lineage (NCBI taxonomy): Eukaryota > Metazoa > Arthropoda > Insecta > Diptera > Drosophilidae > Scaptomyza > Scaptomyza flava. Next base: position 22,817,646 of record JARNME010000012.1, read on the forward strand.
CCGAAAACCGATTTAAGTTTTAAGCGTTTGACGCTTTACAACCGCAAAATGTCGACACAAAGTTTCACACGCACCGCCAGCAAAAACAAGGGAAGAAAGCAAGCAATTTCATTGCCATGTTAACCCAAGTCATAAAGTCAAGCATGAAATGCAAAGTGCCGAAGTTTTAATTTAAATTTGCCGAGCTCCGCACTAGAAGCATAAACAACAATAACAGCATAAAATGTATGAGAAACAAAAAACCAAAAACATAACTAAGGAAAAGAAACGCGCATCAACAGGCACAAAACTGGTTAAACAAAAAAATTATATATATGCATATAAAAAATACAAGCCACAAGTTTGAAAACTACAGTTTATAGTTCATAAATATTTGTACGGTCTATATTTTTCACTTTAAAAACAACTTAAGGTTGATTTATCATTTTTATTGCGTTCGAATAATATTTTAAAATTCCCAATTTTAATTTTAAGGTACCTTTATCACTTATTACAATCATACATCATACCGACGAAAGAGTTAACACGGATTCCACTTTGCCCTAAATTATTTCTACTACTAAAGCAAGACTTTTCCTCGTAGATAGTACCTTAAACAGCAAAAACACTTCCATGCGGCTTCAATAACTCAGCAGATATTAAGCTTTCTCTAGTGCCTTGGAAAAGAGTAGAGAAACAAAAGCCTGAAGAATTACGATGCCTTTGAGTAACAGAATTTCAGAGGTCGCCGAGTAACCGCGCCAGTTATCTGCATAACTCATACGCAATGTGTGCCAGCGTTGGCGGTCGCTTCAGCAACAACCGCCGAAGCATTATCCGTTGTGGAAACACACGCTAAACTAACGTGGAAAAGATGAAAAGAGCTGAAAAGAGCTGAAAGCTGGGTACATAGAGTATGCACACACACACACACACATACCAACACTCGAGATTGGCAACACGCAACCATATGTGGATGGATATTTGGTTGCACGATAATACACCCTCCGGCCGCTGTTGTTGCACTTTAAGCTGACGTCGATGTGGCCAGAGTTCTTATTTCTTCACTTTTGGCCAAAGGTTTCTTCAACATAGGGTTATCTAGTTTTATTTAAGGTTGCGCTTAAATATGTTGCTGTCACTCTGAGATTTGTGAAAAGATCTAAAACTTCTTATTCTTATAGACATTCTTTGTACTCGCAATTTTAGATTTAAATATTCTATTTAAGCAAACTGTCGTCTATTGAGTTTATTAAACACTTTAGAAAATGAAAGACATGAGTATCTCGTTTCAGTATTTTTGAACATAGCCGTTATTATCATGTTTGTAGTGTACGTGCTTGGTTTCAGAAATGAATGACTGAATAAGGAGCACACTATGAATGGTGACTGACTGGTGATAGAATACACAACTGACGGGCAACACGGAATTGAACACTGGGGAGTCTGCGTTCTTTGACTAATGAGGACGCTTCGAATATAAACGCAGTACGCGTCGCATGTCAATAAGCCACAACGTCAACACCAACAGTGCCACTAGCACCGCCAGCAGCAGGACGAAAATAAAAAAAAATAGTAAGAGTTTCCTATAGATGCGTTTTCCCATTGGAGATACGAAAATAACCCTGACACACATATGATACTTGGCTTCAAGTGATGGCAAATAATTTATCATTCGATCTTCATACGTGTTGAATGATAGAGTTGATATACTTGAACATAAATATTTGCGAATCCCTATTATGATGTTTTTATATGAAATTACGAACATTTGTTTATATAAAGGCATAAATATTGTGTATGCAATATTGTAAATCTAGATAAATAGCTGCACTCTTACCCCGTTTTATTAGTATACAAGGTATTAAACTAAAGCAACTACCATACAAGTTTGGGACACATGCAGCACAAAAGAGAAAGTTGCGAACTGTGGGCCGTTCGACAAAGGACAACGCGTCCCTAATGAAATGAGAACGTGATAGCAGGTAAAATCGAGATAGCATACTTTGGAGCGCTGTGACATATTGGCTATGCTGCGTCTGCCTTTTTTGGCAAAGTCACACAATATTCACCAGGGAGTCGTAAAGTATTTGCTAATGGAGCAACTTATAAAGTAGGCTACAAAAAAGTTGCTGAAGTCACAAATCATTCAATTTACCATTCAGCTTGCGTAAAGTTGGAGAATCGTAGTGTGAAGTTTGTTGCTTTGCCAGTTCATCACTTATACAAATCATGCATGCATGCATTGAGCTCACGTTGTGTAATGTAATTAAGAGATCCTTAACGTCATTCAATTTGAATGCATACCGATTCTGACGGTGAAGCAGCAGCATTCGCTGTGCTTCTATTCATAATTCTCATTCTGTCATTCCATTTATAAGCAATCAAATTCCAATGAAATCGAAGTTTTGTCATTCCATTGCGAGAAATCAAAAGTGTGGTTTCAAAATATTTAAAAACGAAAAGCAGGAGCTAAAGACAACAACTTCTCGCTTGCTGTGGATAATGAAAGTTTCACAACTGATTGAGTCAATGATGATGGCATTAATAGTCGCAAATTGATGTTTTTGTTTCCAGCATGCATGACGAATATCTGTGTGTGTGTGTGTGCGCAAATTATAAATGTTAGTCTCTGTATTTGGCATTCTAGCAACGGAAACAAGCCAAGAGATTTATTTTTGATATTTCCGCTCTAGTGTGGAAAACAACAGCAGCAGCACAAGCAGCAACACCAATATGAGAGGACAACGAATACTGTGAAAGTTTTTCGATAAAAATGTAAATTTATTGGATATGTGTAACAAACAAGCTGCGTATGTGTGTATACTTACACACAGTATATATGACAATAACGTTGATGATGCTTACAGAAAACAAGGAGAACAGTGCAGAATGGCGTTGGTATTGTGGCTGCGAGCGAGTGGGTGATGATGATGATCTCTGCTCATCATGCACGACTGGCTGAATCATATTTTTATGATTTTTTATTGACACATTTTGATATGCCTGTTAACAATTCATTTATTGACTTTGTATGTTGTTTGTGAATGTGAATTTTTCTGTTATTAGTGTCTTATGTCGTTTAGTGTCCAAATGTTGTTGTTGCTGGCGTCCCGTAACTCATTTGTTTTATGTACGCAAAAACTTTGCGTCTTACATAAAAATTTATTGTGTACAAAATCTTCAGATTTCTTTGTGCCACAGGAAATAAAAATGTTTGACCAAGGGACACGCGAATATAAATAAAACCTTATCTTAGCAACTGAATTAAACTTGCGACCCAAGACTATGAAACTCTATTAACGGCCACTTTCGTGTGCCTGCAAAAGTGATGTAACCAAGTTAAATGCCAAGTACATGTGTCAAAAACATTAACAAAGAATATAGTAGAAAGAATACTTTTTCGAGCTTTTTATGCTGTTGAAAGTATATTTGTTCAAGTTTAAATAAAAATGTATTTGTAATAGTGCTGATATGTAGTCAGCATTAATGCAGTTCTTGCATTTATTTAATAAATTAATTAACGCTTAATTCGATCAGATAAGCCAATGAATAAACAAAGTGAGAGCGACCTAGCGGTAAATAAAAAACTATTTGATAAATATTTCATTAAGCTTGTTTCATTGGCTCGGCCATATCAAGTGCAGTCGGCATACATAATTAATCATTGAATTGCATTTAACAGTCATAAATTTTTCAAGCTGACGCTTTAACTGATAAGCACACAAAATTAATAATGCACACACACACACACACACAATCAACGGTAATGCAAACAATAAACAATGAATATTAAAAAATTTGACGACGACGAAGGAGTCGTAGAAGTAGAAGGGACAAAAAGGATGTAGCCCAATTTCACAAACATCTCAATTCGGTGCAGGACAAAGGGACAAAGGATGACAAAGACGATGAAGATGAAGAGCTATTATGTTGAAATTATGCCTTACAAAGTCCGAAGCAAACAGTTGGACAACAATGAATGAAAAGGACAACTTAACGTGCAGCATCTAAGGCAACGGCAGTCTTTAGAGAAAGTGTGCAGCGAGGGTAAAACATATTTTTAAATCAGAGTCAAAGAAAAGCAAACCGCTATTAGGCCTCATTGCTGTAAGGCTGGGTTTGCCAACAGGGTGTTGGTTAAATCTAAAAAGGTTACAAATAACTGACATAAAAAGTTTATTGGCCCAATGGATTGAAAACAACGGCTGGCAGGACAACGGCTTCGAAGGATCAACAACGGTCCAAGACGTTTCCTGCATGCCAAATAATGTGCTCAATGGTGGGCACAACCGTATTTATTGTTGTTTATGTATGTGCTTCTGATCTGGTTGACAACCCTAACCCAAAAGAAGCGGAACCCACAAGCGCCTTTGATTTTGTCTCGCTTCAGTTTTGGGGGCGCTATTCGCTTTTCGCCTTTCGATTTTTCGATTGGTTTTGTTTGCTGTTGTTAAAAAACATTTATGCGCTATAATCAAAAGCAATGCGATACCCACAAACACACACACACATACACACACATTGTTGGTATTGTTACTACTGTTACTGTTGCTATAGTTGCTAGAGTTCACACTGTTGAGTTGCTGTTGCTTGGCAAGGTTATGGCATTTGATTATTGCCTGGGATTAGGCTATAATTGTGTATCGCATTTCGCTATTTGTTTTCATTTTATATTCTTAACGCATTCGACAATGTCGGCTTGTTGACTTCCAAAAGATTGTGCCATTAGCAACGCTTATAATGCCCTTTAGCATCATTTTAATTTAGTTGGCATTGTTGAGCTGGTGTTGGCGCTGCTATATTTTCTGATGAGCTTCAAAGCCGATAAGTCCAGTAAATTGATGCGTTTTATAATCCGGCCCCCTTTGACATACGCTGCGTATGAGTTATATTTTTGGGCCAGAGCAGAGAACGACGACGAGTGAAACCACAAGAAAATAGCATGAACCCAATAATGAAATCGCTCGTTTGCACTCCGAGCAGTTTGGAAAGAGCTGGGCAGCCATTTGGGCCGAATTGGCTCGAAAATTTCAGGCATATTTGGTAACGGGTCATTAAATACGGAAATTGAGTCTACAAAAGCCAAAACGCCAAACAGGAAGGATATACACAAGCCACAAATACGCACATGAACACGCATACCTACTAAACACACATATACATGTATATACTCCCAGCTTAAACACTTGCACAATACAAAACAACTCGGCAACGTTTTTGTGGCGACCAAAAAGATGGCTCGATTTGGTTTTGGTTGTGTTTATGTTGTTGTTTTTTTTTCGTGTTGTGCCATGGCTTTGATTATGTAACCTTTGGACTCGGCCAATGTATGCACACATACACACACGCACACATACTCATACAAAATACAGTAATGGCAGCCAGAGAAAAGAGCAACAGTGGCAGAACTCATTCTCATTCGATTGGCTGCCAATAACAGAGAAACGCTTCCATGCACATCCCATAACAGTAACAATATGTATACATATGTGTGTGTAAGTGTGTGTGTTCTTGTGTGTATGGGTCAAAGGTTACCGAATTAGATTCAGAGAGCATACGTCTGTGTTGACTGTTTCGGTCAAGTGTAAAATGCAAAACGTATTTTGTATTCACGTATTTAAAATTCTTAGTGTTTTTTTGTTTTACTTCGATTCTTTTATTTTCCTGTACAAATCAAAAGCAGTTTTTGTTTAGGTTGCGTTGGATATACTAGGAGTCACCAGCTAACCTTCCCTGTTAGCATCTCGGGTCGTTTAATATACATTTACGCACATGCCCTGCAGAGACTTGTTCCCAATGCCAACAACGATGAACAATGTTAGATGCTACTCCGCCTTGCCTCCTTGTGATTCAAAGAAAACTTTTAAAGTGAACTCTTTAGTAGATAATTAGTGTAAACAAAGGCCCAACTGAAATGGAATGCTTCCACAACTTTCACTAACAACATTTTTGCAAAAACAGCAAGATTTTCTAGCAGCAGGTGCGCTACGAAAACCTTCTTCTGTGATTGTGTGTGTGTGTGTGTGTTCTGTAAACGGTTTTAGTATCCTAAGTTTGTTTTGCAAACTTCGTACTCGGCTTCTGCCTATCACAAATTTGCATTAAATATTTATTATTACAACGATTATGCAAAGAGTTCGTTTTGTGCGAAACTTTTGTGATGCATCAGCAAGAAATTATTGTGAATTTTTGTGGCGCTTGCAGATTTTAAATAGACGGAGATGCTTTATCCAAGACCCTCTGCGCTTAACCTAACTCTTCATAGAAAATGTAAATCCAAAAGCTTGTAAATGCACAATTGCAAATGCAACGCGTTTAATTTGTTGGTGAAATGAAGATGATGACTGAGCGTGACAATTAACAAGGGAGCTTTGTGCGTGGCATGGCAATACAATTTATCAAAAGAAGTCAGCTGTGAAGTATGCCATAAACATAATTAAAATGTTTTTAATTTACGCGTTTGCCAAAAGGCAAAGAAAATTAACTTTTCAGCATTGTTGGCGACAATTTCATGCAGCAGTCAATCGGGTGGCATGGCATGGCATGGCAAAGGAGGTTGGGGCGGTTAAGTCACGACAAGCGCAATTAACATATTTTATCAATCTTTTAACGTTTGTCCCCTTACCGCTCCGCTCCACACTAACGCAATTTAAATAACTCAAGTGGCAAACGGAACATCGCAAGGACACTCGACAAACACACACAGTCGCAGACATACGGGCATCAGCAAGGCAGCAGGCAAACAGGGCCAGCAGGGTGTAGAAGCATAAGGGCGCCATTCACATAAACACATTAACACTTTGTGTGTTGTGGCGTGCAGGTAAGGAGAAAGAGAGAGAGAGAGAGACAGAGAGAGATCGGGGGTCAAAGTTGGCCAGGGCACATTAAGCTCAATGAGTTTGTTTTTTTTTTTTCTTTTTTCATTACGTTGCCCGGGTCACTGGGGCCGCAAGGTCGCCCCGCATTACGCACTTGGCCAAGTGAGACACGAGGCGGATAAGCAGGTCTCGAAATTCTCGCGGATACGCGTAGCATAAACCAAGCACATAAATAACACTTTAATTTTGCAGCATTTTTGGCCACGGCTTATAAATCAACAACATTTGCCGTGGCAAGGGCGCTAACAGCATACCAACAACAGCCACCTAAAAAAAAAATAACAGTAAAAACGTTGCAGTCTGGCGCAACTGACTGCGATATACTCTGGCACCATCATTAAAACATGTGAGGACAATGCTACCAGCTACCTTCCCCCTAAATTTTGTGATTTTAGCTGTTGAAATGTGGGAAATAAGTGTGTTTTACCGATTGCGAGATGTGTTATCGATTTCCCTGCCCTCTAGCGGGCGAAGCGGATTAATTTTCACACTATGTCGGACGCACACATGGCCCAGCCGTAGCATTAGGGGTGTCGAGAAAAGTTGTGTTCATGTGAACAGAGACCATGGACGGACATTGCCTGTACATTTAGTGTCAGAGTATAAAAATATGAGCAAGTGGAGCGACAGCTGCTGCTCGCGAGGCCAGGACCCAGGCTCTGGGCTATGGGCAATATTGAAATTTCAATTTAATTACATGCATTGAGCACAGAGCGCAGGGCAGAAGAACCTTCAGGCTTCGTGCCAGTTGGCAACACAAAATGAGCAGTTGGGCAACAAAAACAAAACAATAACATCGCCAAAAAATGCGTAGAGCACTCTGATTAAAACTTAATTTGTTGAGATAATTGTACGCGAAATTGTATTATTATAAAATGAGCATTTGGATTTCGGGTGTGCTACGCTCATTGTCCAAAATGGATTTGAAGTGTGCCTGGGCTCAACTTTGACCCAAATACCACCAAATCATTTCGTTTCTCTGCGTAATTGGATAATGGGCAAGATTTGGCTGGGAAACGAGTATGAAAGCCAAACAAATCCAATTAGCTTCGTTCATTGAAACTTTCTGTCGCACTGCATTGAACATAGATACCATTGGGGACATGCTGATAGAAGAAAATGCTTTTAGAGTACTAAAGTAAGCAAAGATGACACAGCAAATAAGGTTTTTTTTTTGGCTTGTATGCTAGCTAATATTGATACACTATCAATCAAATATTTGTAAATATACTTTCAAACAATTTTGTCTGAAATTCGAATGTATTAGAAGAAGTTTTGCATATAACAATTTAATCTGTTGATTGTTAATTTATATTAAAGCGGTTGTTTTAATACCCTTAGCTCATCCTTTGCCAAACATTAATAATTCGCAATACTATTTTATAAGCCTTAAGCTGCTTTAAGTAATTTAAACTGTTGATTCGATTGGAATCCTATTAAATATTAAATTTATCTTGTTAAATTTTCATACAATTAAAAACAGTTTATTTAAATTTGACTTCCGGTGCGCTTTTAGCAAGTTTCGTTACTCGCTTTTTCTTAAAGATATATTAAAAGCCAAGGGGGCGTGAAAAGGGTCAACCAGGCGTGCCATCAACAACAATGCAAAGCATTCTGTCGAATTCTGGGTAATGCTTTTAATTAATTCTTCGCAAAGTAGAAAGCAAAAGCCGCGACTGAAATCAAGTCGAGGCAAAGATTCAAAGTCAAGTTGCCCGCAGCTCGAAGAATGCATGACAAAAAAAAAAAGAAACGAGCTCAAAATATGATGAATAAAATCCATTCATGCAAAAGTCGTCCAAAAACCCAACCACAAGTGTGGCACTTTTGGCATGTGGACTATGGATGTGGATGTGGATGTAAGTGTGGTGGCTGTGGCTCGTTAGGGCAAACCACATGACGTTCACAGCCGAAGGGGACGAAATCAATTTTAAAGCGAATTTAATAAAAATGCATTTGCGGCAATTTTATGCTGTAAATGACGAATTGAAGCAAGGCTTTACTGTGAATTCGACTACAACTGGCATATTTAAACATATGACGCCTGACTGAGCACAAGCGCCTAATAGAGGAGGAGTTAAGGAGGGATGATGTAATTAAGCTGATGTGAAAGTCTTTTGACGCGTTGCGAACATTGCCGGCAGCAGGCAATTAAATTGATGCTTGAACAGACAGCTTAACCCACAATTTTTGGGCTCGCGCGCGCATTTTGTTTGCGACAGATTTATGAGAGTCGCGCTAAGCAACTATGAGGGGAAGTGGAAAGACAACTCACCTGACAACTGATGGGACGATGTCGTAAACGTGCAAGCCCAAAGACTTTGAAATAAACATTTCAATTTGTTGCCACTGCTGCAGCATCTTCTGTGGCAATTTGGTGTGAAAAACTTGGGGATATTTTTAGATTGTCGACTCGACCTCTCACCAGCTGGCTCCTCGCAAACTCCTCGCTGGCTGACTTTATGGCCATGTGACGCGAACATCTTCGTGCCAATTGCATGGCAGAGCGAAATGTGTCAAGTGAGCGGTGACTGATGTAGCGAGTAACAAGAGGCACCACAGCAACCACCACCAGCATCACCAGAGACATCGACAACAGCGCCTGCAGCATACACACACACCAGCACATTGTGAAGAAACACATCCACGAGTAATAAGCTGCACTTGCATTTTATATAAAACCTAAAAAATAAATAAACAAGAATGAAAGAAATCCATGCATTGTATGAAAACAAAATGACTTAAGAGCTACACAACTCTGTTTGTTGTTGTTATTGTTGTGGAACACTTAAAAAGACATTGGCTTCATAGCGCCAATTTTCTAAGGCACTAAGCTTTAAGCCAGAAATAAAAAAACCAATGTGAGCCCAATCACTTGGAAGATATAATGAATTATTTTGTAAAGTTGCAACATGCAAGTACTTATGATTACAAGATTTTCTTTACAATTGTCATATTAGAATTTAATAGAATTAATACCCAAGCAGCCTAATTTTAACTGGAATAATTAATATTTTACTTGAACCAAACATCCATTTCAATATTAGCTGTTTCCACTTTAGGTTGCAGGTTGTCAACTTAATTTTTAGTAATAATGAAAATTTTATGCCAAAAATCGACTTGGATACTAGTAAAATCATTCGAATTCCGTAGCTTCAACAATGCCATTATTTATGAGCAGATTTATTCTAGATGCCAAACCATGACTTTTAAGCCAGTTGACTCGGGTCAGTTTTGAGGAAGTTATGGAAGTCGAAAGATTTTACCAAGGCCCAAGTCAATGTTTGTTTATAAAATTTGAACATGAAATCTGACCAAAAATCGAATTTTATTTAAATGTAATTTCTTAAATGCAGTTTTATTCTAGTTGCCAAACCATGACTTTTAAGCTATTGCTTTTGAAAATCGGGTCAGTTTTGAGGAAGTTATGGAAGTCGAAAGATTTTACCAATGCCCAAGTCAATGTTTGTTTATAAAATTTTAACATGAAATCTGACCAAAAATCGAATTTTATTTAAATGTAATTTCTTAAATGCAGTTTTATTCTAGGTGCCAAACCATGACTTTTAAGCTATTGCTTTTGAAAATCGGGTCAGTTTTGAGGAAGTTATGGAAGTCTAAAGATTTCACCAAGGCCCAAGCCAAGTTTGTTTAAAATATTTGAACATGAAATCTGACCAAAAATCGAATTTGATTTAAATGTAATTTCTTAAATGCAGTTTTATTCTAGTTGCCAAACCATGACTTTTAAGTTATTGCTATTGAAAATCGGGTCAGTTTTGAGGAAGTTATGGAAGTCTAAAGATTTCACCAAGGCCCAAGTCAATGTTTGTTTATAAAATTTTAACATGAAATCTGACCAAAAATCGAATTTGATTTAAATGTAATTTCTTAAATGCAGTTTTATTCTAGTTGCCAAACCGTGACTTTTAAGCTATTGCTTTTGAAAATCGGGTCAGTTTTGAGGAAGTTATGGAAGTCGAAAGATTTCACCAAGGCCCAAGTCAATGTTTGTTTAAAATATTTGAACATGAATCTGACCAAAAATCGAATTTTATTTAAATGTTATTTCTTAAATGCAGTTTTATTCAGGGGCCAAACCATGACTTTTAAGCTATTGCTTTTGAAAATCGGGTCAGTTTTGAGGAAGTTATGGAAGTCGAAAGATTTCACCAAGGCCCAAGCCAATGTTTGTTTAAAATATTTGAACATGAAATCTGACCAAAAATCGAATTTGATTTAAATGTAATTTCTTAAATGCAGTTTTATTCTAGTTGCCAAACCATGACTTTTAAGCTATTGCTTTTGAAAATCGGGTCAGTTTTGACGAAGTTATGGAAGTCGAAAGATTTCACCAAGGCCCAAGTCAATGTTTGTTTATAAAATTTTAACATGAAATCTGACCAAAAATCGAATTTGATTTAAATGTTATTTCTTAAATGCAGTTTTATTCTAGTTGCCAAACCATGACTTTTAAGCTATTGCTTTTGAAAATCGGGTCAGTTTTGAGGAAGTTATGGAAGTCGAAAGATTTCACCAAGGCCCAAGTCAATGTTTGTTTATAAAATTTTAACATGAAATCTGACCAAAAATCGAATTTTATTTAAATGTAATTTCTTAAATGCAGTTTTATTCTAGTTGCCAAACCATGACTTTTAAGCTATTGCTTTTGAAAATCGGGTCAGTTTTGAGGAAGTTATGGAAGTCGAAAGATTTCACCAAGGCCCAAGTCAATGCTTGTTTAAAAATTTGAACATGAGATCTGACCAAAAATCGAATTTTATTTAAATGTAATTTCTTAAATGTAGTTTTATTTCAGGGGTCAAACCATGACTTTTAAGCTATTGCTTTTGAAAATCGGGTCAGTTTTGAGGAAGTTATGGAAGTCGAAAGATTTCACCAAGGCCCAAGTCAATGTTTGTTTATAAAATTTTAACATGAAATCTGACCAAAAATCGAATTTTATTTAAATGTAATTTCTTAAATGCAGTTTTATTCTAGTTGCCAAACCATGACTTTTAAGCTATTGCTTTTGAAAATCGGGTCAGTTTTGACGAAGTTATGGAAGTCGAAAGATTTCACCAAGGCCCAAGTCAATGTTTGTTTAAAATATTTGAACATGAAATCTGACCAAAAATCGAATTTGATTTAAATGTAATTTCTTAAATGCAGTTTTATTCTAGTTGCCAAACCATGACTTTTAAGCTATTGCTTTTGAAAATCGGGTCAGTTTTGACGAAGTTATGGAAGTCGAAAGATTTCACCAAGGCCCAAGTCAATGTTTGTTTATAAAATTTTAACATGAAATCTGACCAAAAATCGAATTTGATTTAAATGTAATTTCTTAAATGCAGTTTTATTCTAGTTGCCAAACCATGACTTTTAAGCTATTGCTTTTGAAAATCGGGTCAGTTTTGACGAAGTTATGGAAGTCGAAAGATTTCACCAAGGCCCAAGTCAATGTTTGTTTAAAATATTTGAACATGAATCTGACCAAAAATCGAATTTGATTTAAATGTAATTTCTTAAATGCAGTTTTATTCTAGTTGCCAAACCATGACTTTTAAGCTATTGCTTTTGAAAATCGGGTCAGTTTTGAGGAAGTTATGGAAGTCGAAAGATTTCACCAAGGCCCAAGTCAATGTTTGTTTAAAATATTTGAACATGATATCTGACCAAAAATCGAATTTTATTTAAATGTAATTTCTTAAATGCAGTTTTATTTCAGGGGTCAAACCATGACTTTTAAGCTATTGCTTTTGAAAATCGGGTCAGTTTTGAGGAAGTTATGGAAGTCGAAAGATTTCACCAAGGCCCAAGTCAATGTTTGTTTATAAAATTTGAACATGAAATCTGACCAAAAATCGAATTTTATTTAAATGTAATTTCTTAAATGCTGTTTTATTTCAGGGGTCAAACCATGACTTTTAAGCTATTGCTTTTGAAAATCGGGTCAGTTTTGAGGAAGTTATGGAAGTCGAAAGATTTTACCAAGGCCCAAGTCAATGTTTGTTTATAAAATTTTAACATGAAATCTGACCAAAAATCGAATTTTATGTAAATGTAATTTCTTAAATGCAGTTTTATTCTAGTTGCCAAACCATGACTTTTGAGCTATTGCTTTTGAAAATCGGGTCAGTTTTGAGGAAGTTATGGAAGTCGAAAGATTTCACCAAGGCCCAAGTCAATGTTTGTTTAAAATATTTGAACATGAAATCTGACCAAAAATCGAATTTGATTTAAATGTAATTTCTTAAATGCAGTTTTATTTCAGGGGTCAAACCATGACTTTTAAGCTATTGCTTTTGAAAATCGGGTCAGTTTTGACGAAGTTATGGAAGTCGAAAGATTTTACCAAGGCCCAAGTCAATGTTTGTTTATAAAATTTTAACATGAAATCTGACCAAAAATCGAATTTTATTTAAATGTAATTTCTTAAATGCAGTTTTATTCTAGGTGCCAAACCATGACTTTTGAGCTATTGCTTTTGAAAATCGGGTCAGTTTTGAGGAAGTTATGGAAGTCGAAAGATTTCACCAAGGCCCAAGTCAATGTTTGTTTATAAAATTTTAACATGAAATCTGACCAAAAATCGAATTTTATTTAAATGTAATTTCTTAAATGCAGTTTTATTTCAGGGGTCAAACCATGACTTTTAAGCTATTGCTTTTGAAAATCGGGTCAGTTTTGAGGAAGTTATGGAAGTCGAAAGATTTTACCAAGGCCCAAGCCAATGTTTGTTTATAAAATTTTAACATGAAATCTGACCAAAAATCGAATTTTATGTAAATGTAATTTCTTAAATGCAGTTTTATTCTAGTTGCCAAACCATGACTTTTGAGCTATTGCTTTTGAAAATCGGGTCAGTTTTGACGAAGTTATGGAAGTCGAAAGATTTTACCAAGGCCCAAGTCAATGTTTGTTTATAAAATTTGAACATGAAATCTGACCAAAAATCGAATTTTATTTAAATGTAATTTCTTAAATGCAGTTTTATTCTAGGGGCCAAACCATGACTTTTGAGCTATTGCTTTTGAAAATCGGGTCAGTTTTGAGGAAGTTATGGAAGTCGAAAGATTTCACCAAGGCCCAAGTCAATGTTTGTTTATAAAATTTGAACATGAAATCTGACCAAAAATCGAATTTGATTTAAATGTAATTTCTTAAATGCAGTTTTATTTCAGGGGTCAAACCATGACTTTTAAGCTATTGCTTTTGAAAATCGGGTCAGTTTTGACGAAGTTATGGAAGTCGAAAGATTTTACCAAGGCCCAAGTCAATGTTTGTTTATAAAATTTAACATGAAATCTGACCAAAAATCGAATTTTATTTAAATGTAATTTCTTAAATGCAGTTTTATTCTAGTTGCCAAACCATGACTTTTGAGCTATTGCTTTTGAAAATCGGGTCAGTTTTGAGGAAGTTATGGAAGTCGAAAGATTTCACCAAGGCCCAAGTCAATGTTTGTTTAAAATATTTGAACATGAAATCTGACCAAAAATCGAATTTGATTTAAATGTAATTTCTTAAATGCAGTTTTATTTCAGGGGTCAAACCATGACTTTTGAGCTATTGCTTTTGAAAATCGGGCCAGTTTTGACGAAGTTATGGAAGTCGAAAGATTTTACCAAGGCCCAAGTCAATGTTTGTTTATAAAATTTTAACATGAAATCTGACCAAAAATCGAATTTTATTTAAATGTAATTTCTTAAATGCAGTTTTATTCTAGTTGCCAAACCATGACTTTTGAGCTATTGCTTTTGAAAATCGGGTCAGTTTTGAGGAAGTTATGGAAGTCGAAAGATTTCACCAAGGCCCAAGTCAATGTTTGTTTAAAATATTTGAACATGAAATCTGACCAAAAATCGAATTTGATTTAAATGTAATTTCTTAAATGCAGTTTTATTCTAGGGGTCAAACCATGACTTTTAAGCTATTGCTTTTGAAAATCGGGTCAGTTTTGACGAAGTTATGGAAGTCGAAAGATTTTACCAAGGCCCAAGTCAATGTTTGTTTATAAAATTTTAACATGAAATCTGACCAAAAATCGAATTTTATGTAAATGTAATTTCTTAAATGCAGTTTTATTCTAGTGGCCAAACCATGACTTTTGAGCTATTGCTTTTGAAAATCGGGTCAGTTTTGAGGAAGTTATGGAAGTCGAAAGATTTCACCAAGGCCCAAGTCAATGTTTGTTTAAAAATTTGAACATGAAATCTGACCAAAAATCGAATTTGATTTAAATGTAATTTCTTAAATGCAGTTTTATTTCAGGGGTCAAACCATGACTTTTAAGCTATTGCTTTTGAAAATCGGGTCAGTTTTGAGGAAGTTATGGAAGTCGAAAGATTTCACCAAGGCCCAAGTCAATGTTTGTTTAAAAATTTGAACATGAAATCTGACCAAAAATCGAATTTTATTTAAATGTAATTTCTTAAATGCAGTTTTATTTCAGGGGTCAAACCATGACTTTTAAGCTATTGCTTTTGAAAATCGGGTCAGTTTTGAGGAAGTTATGGAAGTCGAAAGATTTCACCAAGGCCCAAGTCAATGTTTGTTTAAAATATTTGAACATGATATCTGACCAAAAATCGAATTTTATTTAAATGTAATTTCTTAAATGCAGTTTTATTCTAGTTGCCAAACCATGACTTTTAAGCTATTGCTTTTGAAAATCGGGTCAGTTTTGAGGAAGTTATGGAAGTCGAAAGATTTCACCAAGGCCCAAGTCAATGTTTGTTTATAAAATTTGAACATGAAATCTGACCAAAAATCGAATTTGATTTAAATGTAATTTCTTAAATGCAGTTTTATTTCAGGGGTCAAACCATGACTTTTAAGCTATTGCTTTTGAAAATCGGGTCAGTTTTGACGAAGTTATGGAAGTCGAAAGATTTTACCAAGGCCCAAGTCAATGTTTGTTTATAAAATTTTAACATGAAATCTGACCAAAAATCGAATTTTATTTAAATGTAATTTCTTAAATGCAGTTTTATTTCTAGGGCCAAACCATGACTTTTGAGCTATTGCTTTTGAAAATCGGGTCAGTTTTGAGGAAGTTATGGAAGTCGAAAGATTTCACCAAGGCCCAAGTCAATGTTTGTTTAAAAATTTGAACATGAAATCTGACCAAAAATCGAATTTGATTTAAATGTAATTTCTTAAATGCAGTTTTATTTTAGGGGCCAAACCATGACTTTTAAGCTATTGCTTTTGAAAATCGGGTCAGTTTTGACGAAGTTATGGAAGTCGAAAGATTTTACCAAGGCCCAAGTCAATGTTTGTTTATAAAATTTTAACATGAAATCTGACCAAAAATCGAATTTTATGTAAATGTAATTTCTTAAATGCAGTTTTATTCTAGTTGCCAAACCATGACTTTTGAGCTATTGCTTTTGAAAATCGGGTCAGTTTTGAGGAAGTTATGGAAGTCGAAAGATTTCAACAAGGCCCAAGTCAATGCTTGTTTAAAATATTTGAACATGAAATCTGACCAAAAATCGAATTTGATTTAAATGTAATTTCTTAAATGCAGTTTTATTTCAGGGGTCAAACCATGACTTTTAAGCTATTGCTTTTGAAAATCGGGTCAGTTTTGAGGAAGTTATGGAAGTCGAAAGATTTCACCAAGGCCCAAGTCAATGTTTGTTTATAAAATTTTAACATGAAATCTGACCAAAAATCGAATTTATTTAAATGTAATTTCTTAAATGCAGTTTTATTTCAGGGGTCAAACCATGACTTTTAAGCTATTGCTTTTGAAAATCGGGTCAGTTTTGAGGAAGTTATGGAAGTCGAAAGATTTCACCAAGGCCCAAGTCAATGTTTGTTTAAAATATTTGAACATGAAATCTGACCAAAAATCGAATTTTATTTAAATGTATTTCTTAAATGCAGTTTTATTCTAGTTGCCAAACCATGACTTTTAAGCTATTGCTTTTGAAAATCGGGTCAGTTTTGAGGAAGTTATGGAAGTCGAAAGATTTTACCAAGGCCCAAGTCAATGTTTGTTTATAAAATTTTAACATGAAATCTGACCAAAAATCGAATTTTATTTAAATGTAATTTCTTAAATGCAGTTTTATTTCAGGGGTCAAACCATGACTTTTAAGCTATTGCTTTTGAAAATCGGGTCAGTTTTGAGGAAGTTATGGAAGTCGAAAGATTTTACCAAGGCCCAAGTCAATGTTTGTTTATAAAATTTGAACATGAAATCTGACCAAAAATCGAATTTTATTTAAATGTAATTTCTTAAATGCAGTTTTATTCTAGTTGCCAAACCATGACTTTTAAGCTATTGCTTTTGAAAATCGGGTCAGTTTTGAGGAAGTTATGGAAGTCGAAAGATTTTACCAAGGCCCAAGTCAATGTTTGTTTAAAATATTTGAACATGAAATCTGACCAAAAATCGAATTTTATTTAAATGTAATTTCTTAAATGCAGTTTTATTCTAGGGCCAAACCATGACTTTTAAGCTATTGCTTTTGAAAATCGGGTCAGTTTTGAGGAAGTTATGGAAGTCGAAAGATTTTACCAAGGCCCAAGTCAATGTTTGTTTATAAAATTTTAACATGAAATCTGACCAAAAATCGAACTTTATTTAAATGTAATTTCTTAAATGCAGTTTTATTCTAGATGCCAAACCATGACTTTTAAGCTATTGCTTTTGAAAATCGGGTCAGTTTTGAGGAAGTTATGGAAGTCGAAAGATTTCACCAAGGCCCAAGTCAATGTTTGTTTAAAATATTTGAACATGATATCTGACCAAAAATCGAATTTTATTTAAATGTAATTTCTTAAATGCAGTTTTATTCTAGTTGCCAAACCATGACTTTTAAGCTATTGCTTTTGAAAATCGGGTCAGTTTTGAGGAAGTTATGGAAGTCGAAAGATTTCAACAAGGCCCAAGTCAATGTTTGTTTAAAATATTTGAACATGAAATCTGACCAAAAATCGAATTTTATTTAAATGTAATTTCTTAAATGCAGTTTTATTTCAGGGGTCAAACCATGACTTTTAAGCTATTGCTTTTGAAAATCGGGTCAGTTTTGAGGAAGTTATGGAAGTCGAAAGATTTTACCAAGGCCCAAGTCAATGTTTGTTTATAAAATTTTAACATGAAATCTGACCAAAAATCGAATTTTATTTAAATGTAATTTCTTAAATGCAGTTTTATTCTAGTTGCCAAACCATGACTTTTAAGCTATTGCTTTTGAAAATCGGGTCAGTTTTGAGGAAGTTATGGAAGTCGAAAGATTTCACCAAGGCCCAAGTCAATGTTTGTTTAAAAATTTGAACATGAAATCTGACCAAAAATCGAATTTTATTTAAATGTAATTTCTTAAATGCGTTTTATTTCAGGGGTCAAACCATGACTTTTAAGCTATTGCTTTTGAAAATCGGGTCAGTTTTGAGGAAGTTATGGAAGTCGAAAGATTTTACCAAGGCCCAAGTCAATGTTTGTTTATAAAATTTTAACATGAAATCTGACCAAAAATCGAATTTTATTTAAATGTAATTTCTTAAATGCAGTTTTATTCTAGGCGCCAAACCATGACTTTTAGCTATTGCTTTTGAAAATCGGGTCAGTTTTGAGGAAGTTATGGAAGTCGAAAGATTTCAACAAGGCCCAAGTCAATGTTTGTTTAAAATATTTGAACATGAAATCTGACCAAAAATCGAATTTTATTTAAATGTAATTTCTTAAATGCAGTTTTATTCTAGGGCCAAACCATGACTTTTAAGCTATTGCTTTTGAAAATCGGGTCAGTTTTGAGGAAGTTATGGAAGTCGAAAGATTTTACCAAGGCCCAAGTCAATGTTTGTTTATAAAATTTTAACATGAAATCTGACCAAAAATCGAATTTTATTTAAATGTAATTTCTTAAATGCAGTTTTATTCTAGTTGCCAAACCATGACTTTTAAGCTATTGCTTTTGAAAATCGGGTCAGTTTTGAGGAAGTTATGGAAGTCGAAAGATTTCACCAAGGCCCAAGTCAATGTTTGTTTATAAAATTTGAACATGATATCCGACCAAAAATCTAATTTTATTTAAATGTAATTTCTTAAATGCAGTTTTATTCTAGTTGCCAAACCATGACTTTTAAGCTATTGCTTTTGAAAATCGGGTCAGTTTTGAGGAAGTTATGGAAGTCGAAAGATTTCAACAAGGCCCAAGTCAATGTTTGTTTAAAATATTTGAACATGAAATCTGACCAAAAATCGAATTTGATTTAAATGTAATTTCTTAAATGCAGTTTTATTCAGGGTCAAACCATGACTTTTAAGCTATTGCTTTTGAAAATCGGGTCAGTTTTGAGGAAGTTATGGAAGTCGAAAGATTTTACCAAGGCCCAAGCCAAAGTTTGTTTATAAAATTTTAACATGAAATCTGACCAAAAATCGAATTTTATTTAAATGCAATTTCTTAAATGCAGTTTTATTCTAGTTGCCAAACCATGACTTTTAAGATATTGCTTTTGAAAATCGGGTCAGTTTTGACGAAGTTATGGAAGTCGAAAGATTTTACCATTACCCAAGTCAATGTTTGTTTATAAAATTTTAACATGAAATCTGACCAAAAATCGAATTTTATTTAAATGTAATTTCTTAAATGCAGTTTTATTTCAGGGGCCAAACCATGACTTTTAAGCTATTGCTTTTGAAAATCGGGTCAGTTTTGAGGAAGTTATGGAAGTCGAAAGATTTTGCCAAGGCCCAAGACGATTTTTTGGCATATAAACTTAACATGAATTTTGACCAAAAATCGAATTTTATTTGAATGCAGTCATTTAAGCTTACAACACTAAAGTTTATTCAAAGTTAAATACACCGATTTGAGCTTACTTCTAACGTAAGATTCTATGTATGTATTTGAGGAAAGATTTTTACCCTCTGAGCCTATAGATGTTTACACATCAACAACAGAAGCAGTCACTGTCAATGTCTATAGGAACAAAGCTTGGTAATAATTTGTTTATGAAGCTGTCTTTTCGGGTTTGAGGCATCCTTCTTCACTTACTCTTCCTCTACATTCATCTGTGTCCCTTTCCCCCCATCAACGTACATTACACGCGCAATGTTAATCTGCTTTTAATTAAAAGCAGCGAGCACGAAGCTCTAAGCAGCTTTTATTTTTCCCCGTACTGCAACTTAAATTAACACACAAGTCAACCGAGCCCAACCCAACCCAACCCAGCCCTTCCCTAACCGACCCCAACTCGACCCAAACCGAGTCAAGCCAAGCCAACTAATTGCCATTTGTTTTTGCGCTGCCTGCTTTGAGTTGGCCTGCTTCCTTTCTTTTTTTTATTGTCGTATGTGGCATTGCAGCTACATAAAAGGCATTTGTTTTTGGCCAAATATGTTACTGACAAGACATGTGCCTTAAGCATCCGAAACTGTATGGTGTTTTGCTGTGGACGGGGTGCGATGGCAATTACAATACAAATGTTTTCACTGACAGTGACACGAAATGAATGACAATTAGCATGGATGTGTTGAGGGAAGCTGAGATGAAAAAACTAAGCACGCGAACAACAACACAACACACACTTCTGATGATAATTAACAAGAATAATGCCCCGGGAACATTTGCAGAACAATAAAATTGTTTAAATAATGCAATTGTTTATTTTATAACGCTATTGCTAAACAATGCAAATAAATATTTGTGATATGGTATGCATGAACTTTGTGTTTATTTAACCATTGTTGTTGCTCATGTCCATTTAAACAAACTGAACATATTGCTGTTTATACATTGTGTGTTTCAATATCCCTGGGGGAATAAGTTCGAAAATCACAAACGCTTGTAAGGATATCAGATTAGTGCCAAAAAACAAACAAAACATAAACTCCTTCTAAATTTCAATTGCAATACAGTTTAAGACAAAATTTATTTAGTTATATCATAATTTACCGATTCCATTACCAAAGAACTAGATATGAGTAACATATATGCAATACATCGAAATAAATTGAAACCATTAAAAAACACAATTCGCATATGCATTTGGTTTAAATACATATAATTCCTTTAAGCTCACCACACAAATGATTGATGACAAGATATTATAAAAAATCAATCAAGCTATGAAACAAGTTCGACTCTAGCTGTGTAAAAAGTGTCAGAGACAATTAATTATAAAATTCATAAAGCAAAGCCAAACAAACGCCCACAAAAACAACAATAACAGAAACAACAGAACCGACAAAAAAAAAACATATTAAAAATTGTGTATGAGAAATGCTGCTGACAAAATTGTCTTTTATAATAATTTGTACAAACAAATACGTTTTTGGGGGTTGTGGGAGTTTGGCGCTGGTATAACAGAGGTAAAAATAAATCAGATGTAATGGAGTGGGAAAAAAAGAGAGAGAGAGAGATGGACTGGGAAAGATTAAGGGAGCTTCAGCAATTATAAAAACAATGTTTCATTAAAATTTCCAGACTAGAACGACAGTATCAATATTAAAGGGCCATCCAGTACAGATAGTAGCCAAGGGGGAGAATGGGTAATAATATTGTTGCTGTTGCAAACACATGTTTATAGGCAACAACGCGATGCGACCGCAGCAGCAAGAGCAGCAACAGCTGCTGGCAACACACAATGCATTCCCTCCCCCACTCGAAAGATCCACGCTTTAATCGATAAACAAACGTAAAAATATGACAAGCAAATTAATAAAATGCAACAACACAAAAGATTTAAAACACAGTTGCGGAGGTGAGGAGAGATGGTCGCGGAGAGTGGGGTGGAGATAAAAACAAACACACAATGACAAAAAGTTATAAATGAAGCTGCGTGTCTGTCCGTGAATGTGAATGTGAACAACAACATTGACAACCGGAGTGCCCCTGATGATGATTATTTTGATGCAGGCAGCGCCCTAGGCTAAATATAACTGCTTGCACCCAGTCCATCTTCCCCCTCTGGTCTTGGCTGTCGTGCATTGTCGAGTAATTGTGACAATTTGGTACCACACAAATGGCATAATAAATGTTGAGCGTAGGAAATGATGTGTGAAGTGCAGCTGATCTGACGGCCTTGTCTGCAAGCCCCTTCCACAACCCTTTGGCGGAAGTGATTTTTGGTTTTATTGCACGACTTTTGTTGAATTCGCTGCTGCTGCTGGTGCTGCTGCTGCGGTTTTCCAGACTCACTATTTAGCCTATTATGAGGCATAATGCGAAACTTGTGCTGCTTTGGCATTGTCACGAAACTACAAAAACAATTACCAAATTAATTAGCCCAGTGGGCATTGTATGATGAATTGGCAGCCACTATGAGATACTCTATCTGTAAGCCATTAATAATTATGTTGATATGAACAAATTAATAATTGAAAAGTAAAAAGCTTGAGTCGATTTTTTCCTGCAGCCCAAAACTTTACTTAAATTGAAGCTAGTTTAATACATAATAATACTTATTGTATAACTGCAACTGTTATATGTAGAACTATCTTTACTTGCTAAACAGTTGATCTTTTGTCAATTCGAAATTATACGGCTTGCTGAGCCGCTGCATTCAGAGCCCATTAGATGGCACATAATACAACGCATTAAGCAGACGACGCAAAGGGTTTAACAACCATTTGTGAAGCTAGAAGCTGGGATGCGGCAACAGTTGCAGTAGAAGAGGGGGAAGATAGATGAAAAGAGCTTAAAGGATTGGGAAATGTGCATTTCCGAAATTGTAGCGCATAATTGAGCAACCGCGGGATGTCATAAATAATGAAACGCGTATGTATGTATGTATTCCAAAATCCATTGGCAGCGTCAATTGGATTGCTGTGTTGGGCTCAAGCCAAAAGCGTGTGATTGTTGGCCAATTAGCCTGCTATATATATATACAAACACAATACTAAACACACATAAAACACATGATTATATTTGAGCATTTGAATGGGTGGGGAGAGGGGCAGGCGCAAAGCGTTTGACCGAGCGTGCAAAGGTCAACGACAAATGGTTATCAGAGTGGCCCCTTGGTGGGTCATAAATCAAGCAGGAAAACGGTGGCACGTGATCGTTGCTGAAATGCTCCTATGTGCAATTGTATTATGGGTTTGTTGACAGAGGAAAAGAGAGGGATTGGGGGAACTACACTTGCTTGGTCATAAATTTGGTATTTAGAACTTGTGGCTTGCATTTAACGGCTTGCTATAAAATTAATTTTTGTTTTTTTGTTTTTTTTATATTTTTGTAGATTGCGCTGCTTTGTCAACAACTAATTGAAACATATATTTCCCTCTCTTTCTAGCTAAGTGTTGGGCAGGCCATGCGAAGACTTTGTATGTGTGTGTGTGTGTGAGTGTGTGGACAAGTGTGTCTGCCACATGCAGCAATTAGAGGCAACACTAAAATCGCCTATAAATGTCAACCGACAAATATTTTCACAGAAATGGAGCGGAAAATCTAACGAAAAAAAAAACACCGACGCAACTTTCCATGCAACATAAGACTCAACAACATGTTGCCAAGCTGTTGCTGAAGTAGCAGCGTCAGCAACATTTCAAAATTATTGCCAAGCGGCTATGGCAACAACAACACACCCTCAGACACTTCGTGCGTGTTTAGTCGCATTCGTATCTCTGTCGGCAACGTATCTTTCGTATCTGCCGGTTGCGTGACGCGTTCATTGTGACTTCACACACAGACACTCGACGGCAGCGACAATGCAGAATGACGTATTAAAGGCGAACAAACAAAGCAGAGGGACGACGAACGACAAAATACGTGAGTGATAGCAAGTGCAGCCGTGCGTGAGAGCCTAAAATCAAAATTCAAAATGCCTAAACAATAAATCAATAAGCAAACGTGCTGAAATAAAAAATCGACAAACAAATCAAAAAATATCAAATAAATCAAAAATTTAAGTGCCAAAGAAATACTTAAAGCTGAATATTAGCAAGAAAGGAAGAATATTTCCTTAAGCAGCATAAATAAGTAACCTTAAGTTAATAGATAATCGCTGCTAAAAACTACATGTGTAGCTAATTATTCATAATAATGATACTCAATGCAGAATAGTGCCCAAACTTCAGGCCCCTTGACTCACAGACTTACCCAGCCTTAGCTAACGCGCAAAATTAAGCTAAATCTGGCAAAACAGCGTGCCAAATTAATTAACCCGCTCGCTGGCTCGCTCGGCAGCTGCCCCCCTCTTCCGTTGCGTAGAACTCTGTAGCTCCATTAATTTCAGACTTTATTAATGTCAAACGGCGGCAAGTGCGGAGCCATTGGGCCAGTGAAAAACGCTAGCAAAGTGTCCAAAAAGCAAGACACGCTGACAATGTGGCAGACACTATCAACATTATCCACATCACTCACGCTTCCCGCTGTACTCACTCATGCCGCGGGCTGCAAGTGTGAGCTCCGGCATCGCATCAGCAGGTCAAAACAACGCCCCAACATTAGTGGCAACAACACGGAAATGCAAAGTCATAGCCAGCATAGCAGCAACAGCAGCAGCAGCAATGCGACCAACATGTTGCCATCAACGTCACCAGACACCGCGACGACATCGAGAACGTCAACAGCGAGGATGACGATGACAACGACATCAACAGGAACAGCCATTTTAGTTGCAAAAACCGCGCGTAGGTGTCGCTGCTTCAGGCCAAGAAACAACAGCAACAACAACAGCAAAATTGTGGCTGCAGCAGCATCAGCATCCAGCATCCTGCATTGGCTCCTGCTACTGTGCATCTTTTGCGGTAAGTACGAACAAGACCAACAAATGAGCTACGGCCAAAAGCCGTAAGTGACTTTTAGCAAAATGCGCTTAAATGTCTCTGATTTAGTGCACCACACAAACAAAAAACCCACACAGCAAGCAGTCAAGTGCCTTGCTGTATAGAAATGGGCAAAAACCAAGGCAAAAAATTAAAGGAAAAAAAAAATTGTTGCATTAGTCCTGCAATAGCTGGCCAAAAAAAACTTGCAGCACAAATCAAGATGAATTTCCGTGCATTTTTGTGCAGATTTGTGTGAAGCTTTAGCCGAAAAGAAAAAAAGAAAGTACATACGATACACACACACACACAGACAGGACGTGAATCGAAACGCGCTTGAAACTGACGTCTCCAAAACGCTTGTGTCTGTTTGTGGTTTTGGGCCAAGTCTACAGTGTAACAACAAATAAGCAAAAAAATATCGAAAGACGATAATGATCAACCATATTATACCTCTTATAAAGTATACATATCTTACGATTAAATGAATTTTGTAACCCTTCCAATGGACATTTACTGTTTAAAGGAGTCTTAAAGTTATTTCTATCAAGAAATATTGCCAAGATATGATCTTATTGGAAACTTTTTTAAAAACTCAAAGCCGAGTACCATAAATAACAGACTTTAAAACTTAAAACAAGTGTATCATTATTAAAATCTTTTTCAATTCTGGTGATTTCTGGGAATTGCTAAACCTTTTGGTATTTATTGAAACAGGGTATAGGGTAAATGGATATACAAGTACGAATGGAAAAACATTTGAAAATATTGCCACGAAATAGAAGAAGATTAAATGGCAGAGCACAGTGCACAGAGATCGTAAAAAAGACAGCCAGAGAGAGAGAGAGGGAGAGATAGAGAGAGAGTGTGTGTGTGTGTGAGATGGTTGCACAGCTGAGGCAGCAGTAATACAAATTGACTCGTGTTTTTCATTTCGGTGTTTTTTTTTGTTTTTTTTATATTCGTACCGTTTGCTTTGCTGCTTTCAATAATTTTGCTTGATTTTGCAGCTGCACACAAACAAACACACAACCACACACACACTAGTTGGTGTAGCTATTTTTTTTGCTGTTGCTTGCCTTCCACTTAAAACTGAAATTAACTCTAGCACACGAAAGTGTGCAACGAAAAACGAACATGGCAAATCAGGCAACATGTATGCGGTTGGTGTGCCAGTTTGTTTGTGTGTGTGTTTGGGAATTGCTTGATTATTTCGTTTGGAAATTGATGCTGCAATCAATTATAGAACAACGCCAAGGAGAGTTGGATGAAGAGAGAACGAAGCGAACACGGTTAGCGAACAGCAGTGAACGGCGGTGAGAGTTGAGGTTCCTTCGCCGCTGGCTGTGCTCCTGGCGTTTAAAGCCAAGTCTTTGTTAAAGCTTTGCAAAAGCGAAAACGCAAAGGCGAAAACGCTGCTCTATGCTAAAATAAACTCAAATCAATTTAGTTAAGCTCTCAACCAGACACTCAACCCAAACAAGCAGCCAAACCGCCGCCCAACCACGCAACTAATCAAGATAAATAAATATTTATAATTAATTTAAAATATAAACACGAAACACGAAACGCGGCCGCAATTAATTTTACGCAAGCAGCAGCAGCAGCAATAGACAAAGTTTCATGCCCGCACCCTTCACTTTCGATGCTCTGCGTTGCGTACACGCAACGTTGAACGTCGTTGTGATAACGTTGTTCTATCATCTTAAAGTTGCAGGGCAGCTTACATGAATAAATGAATGAACGCATGAATAAGCAATCAACTGTAATGACCAACGCAACAGCAGCAAAGTGCTCGATGCAGAGTAGGAAAATGAAAGAAAAAGCAAGTGGCATAATTAAGAAAATATATGCGAAACGCAAGGTAAAAGTTGCGTTAAGTAAAACCCGAAAGGGTCGAGCGTTCCGTTAACCAACTGCCAGTCAGCTGCTGTAGGGCAACTAATGAGTCTCACTCTGAGCCACAGCATCAGCAGCTGGCAGGTGTAGGAATCCTTGTAAAAGTAACAGTGTTGGCCCGGAATGCGTGCGTGAGTCTGAGCAACGTTCGCGCCTCCCTGCCTGTCGGACTGCCTGAGCGTGCTTAATGAACTGCAATCAATGGCGCCAGTCGATAAGCAACGAAAGGCGACTGATTGTGCGTGCAACATGAGGCTGACCGCAAATACGCACAGATACAAACATTCACATACACACAAACATACATATACGCAGCCCAGAACACAAAAGAGCGCCACAAATGATTTATATACAACGCGCGCGCTTCTGGCTCGGTTTGGCGCATTAATTACGTAAATTTTGTTGAAATTTATTTAAGCGACCAGCTCGATACATTAAACGATTTTCCACACACACACACTGAGGTCAACGTAAATATACTTGCAACATTTAATTACAAAATGTATTGGCGGTCGATTTTACGCTTATCAGCCAATTGCCATGAACAACAATCAGAGCAGCGCACTTTATCTAAATCCACACACAATCTCTTTTGTTTGTATCAAATCAAGCGACTAGCAATTAGTTAATTAACAACGAGAAAGTGTTGAACTATTAATTACTATACAACTAACACAAAGGACAACAAATTTCTTTATGCATATGCCAAACAATATAGAAAAGGACTTTGTAACTTTTTGTCAAAAGTCTAAGGTAAACATTGAAAATCAAAATGTGCCAACATTTTTTATTCTGATGCATCGAAAGGTAAGCCAACTTACCACATTTACAAAAATACAATTGAAAAATACTCAAGGATTCATTAAAGTGAAGTTCGACTCATTTATGTCGAACCGATACAAATATAATAATAAAATTCAGTCAAGCATTCGCACAGCATTTATTCATGCTTACGCTTATTGGCAGCACACACACAAACATACGCACATTTTTTGGGCATACAAATGGAGAAGGAGGACACTCCACAGATGCAGCTGTTACTACTGTACATGTCCTTTCACAGGGTTTATGATGACTGTTTGACAAATGTTGAAATGCCAACAGGTTCACTTGACTTCAATAAAAAGCCAGCAATGGTTGATAAAAGGAGAATTCACGTAAATTTCATTGATAGAAAGAACACCGCATTTATTTGA
Source organism: Scaptomyza flava (assembly GCA_030179655.1). Classification (NCBI taxonomy): domain Eukaryota; kingdom Metazoa; phylum Arthropoda; class Insecta; order Diptera; family Drosophilidae; genus Scaptomyza; species Scaptomyza flava. The sequence goes on from JARNME010000012.1 coordinate 22,845,338, forward strand.
TTTTTGCCTTTTGTGCAAGTGTAAATAAAAATATCCAGTATTCAAGTCAGGCAAATACAATATTAATTAAAAAATATAGAAATGTTAATTAAATTTCCTTAAATATTGCCAAGCTGATAACATCTCAATACTTGCCCATTTTACATAAATCAAATAAATTCAGTCCAACAGATTGCTTAGTCTGAATATGGTTTTCATCGAGAGATGATCATTGGTTATGGTTGACACTATCAAACCACACACACACACACACTCACACTCAAATAATCGACCCATTTGGAAACCATAAACTGTGCGGCATCGAGCTCAACTTTTGCCAAACAAATTTGAGTATATTAAAACAACGTAAAAACCATTCAGCACATAAACCCAAAACCAACAAACACAGGGGCCAGATAGCGCCATGCCGACCATCTAGTTGGTATTAGCAATAAATGTTGACCGAAAATGTTAGTTGGATGGCCAAGTTGTCGGAACGCATAAAAACTTTTCAACATTTCAATTCATAATTCAACATATAATTATATCTCGCTTACTCTGTCTAGCTCGAACGTTTTCTCGCTCTCTGTTTGTCTGATTTTTTTTTTCACAGTTTGCAGTGGTCAGTCGCAATGTGTCAGCAACTTTTCAAAACTGTAACAGTGCCAATTTGTCCAAAAAGTACCGTTGCCTCCTTGTGCATCCTTGTGCTGCCAGCATGCGAGAATTGTAATGAGAATTCAACTCAAATTTCGCTGGTTGCAAATTATGCAAACAAGCATTTTGCTGGCACTGCTCGTTCTCACAGTTAATATACATATATAATTTTTGTGATGCTTTTGCATTATGCTAAATAATTGAAACACATTCTTTGCATTGAGTCAGAGAGTTGTTGTTGTTCTTGTTGTTGGTTGGCCATTTTTGCAATTTGTGTTGCGTTAATTATCACAGAATGCTGTCAAAATTAATTACAGCCGTTGGCCAAACTGTGTGTGTGTGTGTGTGTGAGAAAACAATTTAAATTTGCGCATTTTGTTGATTGTTAGGCACGCGTTATTACATAAAGAGTTCATGTGTAAACAATTAATTATTGTTAGCCAAAAATTACTGAGCTTAAAAGAGGGCCATTTATTTGATTTTATTTACAGGCAATTGACAGCCATGCGCTGAGATAATTGAAAAACTTGCAAGACTGCTTTGCTTGTAAAAAGAATAAAATATAAGAGAAAACATTACAACTAACGTAAAATATTTAAGCCGCAAACTTGGCGCACAGCGCTCCTTCACAAGCAAATTATTATATTTTTTCTTTCGTTTTTTTCGTTTTTGAAAAAAAGTGCACATCATGACCTCAAAAGCCGCATCCGGATAAGCAGCTCGCAAGGAGCCAGCAAGCTTTGGGGGCTGACAATAAGTTAAATTAGTTTTGCAACGGCATACAGCAACCATGGATGCAAGCATTTATGCTCTGGCTTCTGCCGTTTTGTCTACTTTCTCTTCGTTTGCATTGCCACCGCATGACAACAAAAATATTACTCATAAATTATCACAAGTGAGTTCATCACACGGTTTGCACTTGCTACATTGAGTGGCCGCGTGCATGGCGGCTGCAAAAGTTTGTCTTTCTGCCCTTCCAGCATACCTCTTCTATATCCTTGCATACCCCGCTGTGAATGCAATCCATGTGTGTGTGTGTGTTTATGAACCTTCCTCCTCCTAGCGCGCATATTTGTAACTAAAGTCTGTGAGCTCAGCAGCAGAAGTTTATGTGCTCGGCAAATATGTTTATGTGTGTGTGTTAGTTTGCCTGTTGAACGGTTGTGGCATGTAGGTAGTGCATATTCTCTTAATATTGAATGCATGATATATTGAATTGTGCAGTCAATAAACGTTTTATTATCACAGCTGCAGATACTTCGGATTACCTCCCACTGCCAAACATGCTGCGTAAATCGAAATCCATTACGATGACTAAATCAAGCCAAATAGGTTTATCACACACACACACACACACACATGCGAATCACGCTGACAACCCATCAAGGCAACAGCAACTGTCGATGTTATGTAACATTAACTGCTTTCCATTCAAACTAAGAGAAAGAGAAAGATACCAGAAAAATTCATCATCACGCTGCCTATCTTTTGCTTTTAGCTTCGGCCAGATGCTCAATTGGCATCTGCTAAAGCCACTCGATGCGACGTTACAAAACTGCATGGCCATAAAGCTAAGCTCGAACTAATTTTCAAAGCCGCATAGGCACAAGGAGCACACAATTACTACTACAACTACTCACAGCGAGTGTGCGTGTGTGTGCAAAACAAAAACAAAAAAACAAAAATGGAGAAACGACTACCAGGCGTTACAAAAAGCAAAACACTGTCACAGCCATGGGAATATAGTCCACAAGCATGACGCAAAATGCGGCACAACAAGCTACAAAAGCAGCAGTCTCAACAGACGCAACCTTACGGATATTGCGTACAGCAATAGACAAACTAAGAGTAAAGGCGGGCCTTGTAACAGAGGGAGGCAGATACTAAGGCTGTGACGAAATTGATGCAGTAACTGAAGCCGGGCAACATTTCATCGAGTAGCGATAAGGCTGAAGTTTAAATACTCTAACTCTGCATTGTTACATATATTTTTGTATAGTATTTTATTATCCTATTAAAATATATTTGGCTGTTTGACTTTCACCCCTGATGATTTGGCTTTCCTAATTCGCTCACTTAGGCACAGTCATCTAACCAGTTTGGTATCTCACAAACTTATATATAATTTAATGTTTACATAATATGCCTTAGTAAGGGTAGAAGTTGAATTAACGCAAAGTAAAAGTGCCTGGCAAAAGGGTAAAAACAATGGCATCAGAAATAAAACAATAAAAAGAGCAGCAACAAAAAAAAAACGGAAGTAATAAAAAAAAAAAAAAAGCAGGAGAAGAAAAAGCAGACAAAGAGGTTTACAACTTCTCGTAAGGCGGCTTAAACGATTTGCGAGTTTATGAAAAGCCAAACACACTTTACTCACAATCTGATCTTATATGCATGCTTGCATGCGTGTGTGTGTGTGTGTGACAAAAAAAAAAGGATTGTAAAACAAATGGTAAATTGCTTTTTGATGTACTCCTTAGTCAACTTGGCCATGCATGCTTGTCGACGTCATCATCGATTCGTGATTGGTGTTACTATTGCTATCGTTGTTGATGTTGCATCTGCTGCTGCTGCTGCTGTTCCTAGTTGGCAAGAATGTAGCGCTTTAAGCTGCTTGCTTGGCTTTAAGTTGCCCAACTCTGCATGCTTGCCACGAGACATCTGCATGTTGCAATAGCAGTCACGTTGCACACAGCCAGCCCACCGTTCTTCGAATCGCAGCAGCACACATATTTTAATCCCTGCATTTTATGTGGCCCAATGCCTATGAAAAGCAGAACGATGACGACGTTGTTGTGGTTGATATGGATGATGCCATGCCGCTGGTCCTTGCACGGACGGACCATGTACGTCGTATCAATATTGTTTTACGACCCTCTACCTCTACCTCTGCCTCTGCCATGTGTATGCAAATTTGGCCACGTAGAAAGCATCCTTTCCATACACAGTATGCGATGACTAAGGAGTAGTTGGTGCATGCAACGCATGTCTGGCAACTGTTGGCAATTTGTGGGCCTTAATTTTGGTGGGATGACTGCCTGCCGGCTGGCTGGTTGACTGGCTGGCGGTCTACCTGTCCTTTCGTCGCTTTCATTGCATACTCTTGCCATCAGTTTGAATAAATCTCATATATGTATTCTTGTACAGCTTTTACTCTCCTCTCTTCACTTTCAGATGCTGCACAGGCAACGCTGCGCAATGTCAACCTGCTTGTGGAGCCCCCGGCGGTGCGACGTGGCCAGTCGGTGGTGCTGCGCTGTGAGTATCAGCTGGATGGTGCACCGCTCTATTCGATTAAGTTCTATCGCGGCCAGTTGGAGTTTTATCGCTTCACACCCGGCGAGTATCCGCACACAAAGGTCTTTCAATATCCCGGCATCAAAGTGGACGTAAGTCAAGTGTTTCCCTATATTTTTTTTTTTGCTTATCACACTTAAGCACTCAATTTACTTGCAGGAGAGCAGCTCGAATGCAACCCTGGTGCTCATACGCAATGTTGGCTTTGGACTCTCCGGCAATTTTAGTTGCGAGGTAACCGCCGATGCGCCGCTATATTCCACAGCCACCGCCTATGCGCAAATGCAAGTTGTCGGTGAGTACCGTATGAAAATAATGGGCCCAAAATGGGCAGTCCACTTGACTATGCTATGCCACCACGCCTGTTTTCGGTATCTTTGGTTGGCACATGCAGTGCCTGCAACAATGGCAACCTCATCAGGATCAAGCGCTTGGCCATTGATGGCACTTAATATGCAAGCAAGCAAAGCCTTCCCATTTGCTTTCCATGTCCTTTTTTACAAGCTGCAGCAACTGTTATATTTTCAAAGGATTTCCTTGAATCCCTCCAATGCTATGGCAACTGTTAGACAAAGTAGTTTGAAAGGAATTCTTCATAAGCTTATACTTATACTTAACAAGATGCAAGACAAATAGATGAGGAGTATTGAAAGGCATTATCAAACGTACAAATGTTGCTTTACTTTAGAAACGAAGTATAAGACATCTCTTTAAATTGAATTAAAATAAAACTTTAGAGTTGCTAAAAAATAATGACTTGTTTGTTCCAAAACGAAACGAATGATTTTGTATTTCTTATCTTATATTTTAGAATTTCCAGAGAAACGACCCCATTTGTTCACAGAACAGACACGCTACGAGCCAGGCGATGTGCTGCGGGCCAATTGCAGTACGTTGCCGTCAAGACCGCGCGCCGAGCTACGTTTCACCATCAACCAAGTGCCGGTAAGTTAACCATATATGTTTCCAGAAGTTCCGTGCAGTCACCTCAGCAATTGGCCAATTACAAAATTGGGCCATGTTAGTATTAAGCAACATATTATTTTCATTATATCGCAGAGTTTGTGGCAGACGCCTAATTAAACAGCTTAAGCTTGTGGCAAATGAGATCGTAGCCGAGTTAAACGCATTTGGAGCACATATCAGAGGGGCTTCTATTGCTTCGTTTATTTATGAATATTGTGTAACTCCAAAAAGAGGCCCGCACTTAATTAAAACTTGTGGCTCAAGGCCAAGAAAAAATGTGAGAATTGCCTGCACTAACAACTCACTCACACAGTCTTAGAGAATTAAGTCAACGAACGTGGAAAAGGGTTGCGTGCTTTGATTTGATGGTGCGATTTGGCTTTGTCATTTATCACAGGGCCGCACAAGAAAGCAACATAAAATGAGAAATATCAAATGGAAAATGTCAAATGCCAAATGGAAAACAGAAAAGGCAGCAAACAAGTCACTTGGGTCGACTCAGTCAGAGATTTACACGGCGTCACAATCATATGCAAACACTGAACAGACTGAAGAGATACTGGCGAGAGAGATAGAGAGAGAGAGCCTGGAGAGTGGATACCATTAGTCATTTGGCGGCATTTTGATGTTTGCATCAATTTTGCGACTGGGCGCTAATCAGTTGCATAAATCAACAATGAAATGCTGAAATGGGACGGGGCCAGAGGCGGAACCAACGTTTTTAAAAACGCAAATGGTTTGCGTTTTTGTATCCGCATTTTGACCTCAGGGCCGGCTAACCTTTTTCGTTGTCGCATTTGCTGTTATTAATCATAGCGACGGACATAAAATAAATTACGTTCAACTTGTGTGCACCGAAATTGCCCTCTCAAAATAAAAAGGCAGAGCTGGTGGACAACTTGGACGCGCTAGCTTCAAATGAATTTACGAGACAACACTTTTAAGCTGACACGCCCACAAGCAAAGAGCATTCGATTGTCGACCGTCTTCTCTGCCTTCTTTGTCTCTTCTCTCTATCTGTTCACCGTCCCAATGCCGCTGCTGCTGCTGCCAGGCAAAAGAAAACTTATTAAACGCTTCATAAATTTTTATATTATGTTTACCCACATCATCAGACATAACGTGCACCACTGCCAACTCGTCTCTTACTCTCTCCACTCTCACTTTTACTCTCTATATATCCATTTTGGCGTCGTTTCCTGGCGCTTTGTATCTCTCGCTAGCTGTTGTCTACTTTTTGGGGCGCACACGACACCCAAACGCACATACGCTCACATGCAAGCCGTTGAACATTTTATCTAGATGCCGCTTGCTTCCTTCCACTTTCAGTCAACCAACTAATGACAAAAACCCGAGACAAAAGTGCGCTGCTCGAATATGTTTGTGTCTATGGTGGTATGTGCGTGTGTTGTATAAAGACAGTTAGTTTGGGGGTTAACTGTCCGTCTGCCATATAAAATTTTATGTCTGTTGTGTTTATGTTGGCGCAGACAGACAACAGCCAGCATAAGATTCCATTCATACGGCTGGCACTGGCCATGCAATTTAGTTTTATATGCCCGTAGAGTAGATGCTTTTCTGATATTGAATTATGATCTAGCTGCTAGC